>VYZS01018559.1:21997-34023 GCA_013400695.1 Neodrepanis coruscans | reverse complement strand
CACCGCCCGCCGGCTCCTCCCCTGCCCGCCCTCCCCGCTCTGGCTCCGCGGCCCCTCAAGGACTCCGGCGCGCTCAATGTCAGGCGGGCGGGCGGCGCGGCGCGGTCCGGTCGCCGGCAGGGGGCGGGCGAAGGGCAGCGGTGCTCGCCCTGCGCGGAGCGCGACTCAGGGCCGGCNCTCAGGGCGGGCGGGCGGGGCGGGGGGTTGACTCCGCCATCTCGCACCTCGGTCAGCGCGAACTTCGACTGGCGCCGGACCGGGCGGCGGGGAAGGGGCTGGGAGCCGTCGCGGTCCATGCCGGGACTGCCGCGAGCTTGGCTCGGCGCGGCGCTCTCCAGAGTGCTGCACCCGGGACGGACTCGCAGGCCCCACATCGGCCGGGGCACCGGCCACAGCCCCTAAGGAAGGGTAGAGAGCTTTACGGCTCTCCATCCTGCCGTCCCGTTCTGTCCGCGCCGCGGGACCACGGTCCGTCTGGCACAGCTCTGCCCCGGAGGATGAGTGCTCGCCGAGGGGTTACACAGCTGCATCAGCATCAGTAAAATCCCTGGGTGTCTGCACGCGCCTGCCCTTCCCTGAGCACCAGGCGTAGACACTTGTTCTAGGTCAGAGTTACAGTAAAAGAAGTTTATCCAGGTGATGTGTGGGAAAGTGTGCTTTCATAGAGAGGTAGTGATGCCAAATTAGCATTGCTTTCACAATAAACTACATAGATGCAGGATTGAAATATTCATACTGAAAGCAATGGAAATAAATTCCCAAAAAGTTATAGTTCGCTTTAAAATTACATTTTAAGTGTAGAATTGTTTCATTGCATTCTCTATGCCAGCTGGCTGTATGCTTTTGTAAATTTAACACTCTCTACGATATTTGCCGAGGAACTATTGGTGCTGTTAAGCTTATTTAATCAACAGCTTGAATTGAGCAACCTGCGTCTATACGATAAGTGAATTGCAGTGGAGACTGTGTTTTAAAAAAGGAAAATCGAGAATGTTCAATAGTTACACAGATCTTCTAAGAAAACTTGGGTTAAATAGGACGTGCTTCCAGTGGGAACATAAGAAAATACTTTCAAAGTTCAAGTTTCTGTGGGACTATTTGGAGTGAGGTGTTACGCAGTAGGTTGTGCTGGCACCTTGTAGTCGAGCCTGAGAGCAGTACAACCACAGGAGTGGAGGAGCATGGCAGCACTCAGTAATGACTTGAAATCATGCTTCAAATCCCTGCTTGTTTTCCTGATTCCCAGAAGGCAATAAGCTGCACTTGTTCTTTAACTGGAGTACCTTTTGCCCCCTTGCATGCCAGCTCAGCTGCACTAGCAGGTGCATTAGGGAAGGATAGAGCCAACCACTCACCCACTTTCTTTCTACCAGCCAGAGAGGGATGTAGCAGGTCACATCTGCTGCTGTGGTAGCATGTGTAGGGGATTATGGGGTCTTGATAGCCTCTTACCTGTGTGTGTATGTGCATGAGTAACTTTATTCATATGAGGATTCTATTAAAATGAATGAGATTATTCTTGCGAGTACCTTCCCTTGATTTGTTGTAAGCTTGGTTTCTGAGCAAGTTGCACTTCCAAATGTTTTTTCTGGCAATTGGAGCTTATTCTTCCTATTTTGCAGTATGTAACTTTTTAAGCTGTTGTGTGAAATAGGTGATAGGTGTGTTCTAATTCTGTCCTAATTCTTCCAGTGGGAAGATTTAGAGATCATAGCTCATGTTTCCCCGTTTTTCTCAATAGGAGTAAACAACACTGCATACTTTTCAGGCTTGTTGTCTTCATATTCTTAAATTAACTGGTTTTCTGATGGGTTTATTATGTTTTTATTGTTTATAGAATGGAACTGCTTGATTTTTAAATAAAGATCATAGGCTTTCATTTGTATTTGGTGTATTAGTGTAGCCTGCTCTAGATCCAATTTTTTAACTAGTAGGACCGTTTCAGTGAGAAATATGAATTATTTTTTTCCCCTACTGAAATAATTGCAACTGTATAATGCAACAACTCTTTTTGGGTGGCAGCATGAAATGTGTGAAGAAGTTGTAGTATATGGTATATTCACTTTCTTATTTGGGAATTACAAGAATGCTAGTAAGTGCTTCCTAGCATATCGCTGTACCTGGGTAAACGTCTACATAAGGATGGAGTTGGCTTGATTTATTTTTGCATGCTACTTTTTAACAGTATAGTGCCTATGTGCAGACAAGCCTTAAAACATCCAAAGAGAAGGGGTATTCCAGTGTCACTGTGTTGATGTTGGTACCACCAACAAGAAGAGAACTAAATTTTCTACAGAAAAAAAACCAAACAAAAAGCTAAAAAGCTGAATATTTTATGGTATCCAAATGAGAAGATGTAGAATGCATTTGCAAATGCAAATATTATTAGGGTATTTGTGGCACATATGAGAACAGATGCCCCAGTAAACTTTAAATATAGGCACATTTAGGAGAATTATTGGGTTAACTATGTAAAATGTGAGAAAATTCTGGTACAGGCTCCTGCAGACTCTCTTTGTTTGTTTGTTTGTTTGGGGTTTTTTTTGATGTTTCTATGCTTTTCCTGGGAGTTTGGTACATTTGGTTGTATTTCTTGACCACATTCTCATGTGTTTTGTAAAAGAATATTTATTTACAATCAGTATTTTAGTGTGATGTTTGGAGGAGCAGGCAGCATCCTTCTACCCTCCTGTCCCTTTTCTGGTATGAGCAGAGGGTAGAAGCTGTGTCCCTAAATTTGGTGCTCTGAGAATTGGTTACCTGCATCCTTGTGTGAGTTGGTCTTTAGTTTTATGTCTCTCCATCCTGCCTATGTTTCAGCGAAGAGTTTTCTCTTCATCAGGCAGATATATCCTTGGAGGACTAAATTCAATAAGTCTTACATAATTTTTCCACAAGGGGACCATTTTCATCCTGGTTGTCTTTTCCCAGGCTTCTGAGGTTAATGTGTAATTTGTAAGCTGTTATGTAAACTGAGCACCTAATACACATCAAACCCAGTACAAGGCCTCTGGTTATCTCTTTGCAGCTGTGATTACTATGCCTCTAAACTTGGAGAATAATTCTGTGTAATTGCATGAGTCACAATAAAGAGTTTTTCAGTCAGAGTTATTGAAGTTCTTTGTTCATTCTCTGAGATACTTAGTGCCTCCGGGCATCCATTCTCAGGTGTGGAAGAATGAGCCCGCAGGAGAGATCACTGGTCCAGCCCTGTAGCCTTGCAGCCACCGGATGAAAGCAGCAGAAAGCTATCAGGAGATAACAGCAGCTCATGGTTCTGCTGCTGCCACATATATTTCTCTTATTTCATAGCAGAGTTGTAGTGGATGTGGTCTTTGGATGACTTTTATGTGTTATGGCCTTCTGGTGTTAATGGAGATGCATGTGGCTGATTTTTCAGATGATTAGTTACTTGGTGTCACATCAGGATTTCTTTAGTGCCCAGAGGGCTTGACTGCATATGCCTAGGCTGTTCATCCATCCCTGCCTGTGGGTACACAGAGAAACTCACACTGTCATGGAAATCTTGAGTTTATTACTACATTGGCTAGGGCATATGTAGTCAGCAACCTGTAAAAGAAACTGAGTTGCTACTGGAGAGGCATCTTTTGACCAGAGATAGCAATGTACGGGGCAGACTAAGTGGAAATAATGTGTATATGTGTAAATGTAGCCTTCTCAGTCTGATGGTTACAGAAAACATTTTGATGTTTGGGAACAGCCTTTGTCTGGAATTGGGGACAGAAATTATAACCAGCTTCAAGATGAAGTGAAATAAGACTGTGATGTGGTGTTTTCTGTCAGAGGAGTAGGGCAGACAGCGCTGAATGTTTCCCCCCCCTCCCCCCACCCCGCAGTGTAGATGAATACAAAGTATGAATTGATTTGCAACAATAAGAAAAAAAACTGGCGACATTTCATCTCTCTGGGTAACCTCACACCTGTCCAAGAAACTCAAAGCCTTATTTCAATATAGCAGTAAAGTAAAAGTGAGTTAATTCCAAAACTTAAATAGAAAATTAAAAAGCACAGAGAAAAGTACATGGATGCCAGGGTTTTTTTAGCTCATGTGCCATTCCAGTTTGAGTGATCAAATTTGAGTGATCATATAAATGTAGCATTTGTATGTGCATGTCTCGGTACTTACTGAAGACTATTTTTGCACTTGTTGGTATTAAAAACAATTCTGTTACATTGTTCAGTTTTGTGCATGTTGTCATGCACATGTGTCGCTTAAATTTTCAGGTGTGTGCCAAACCAAGCTTTAAGTTTACAATTGCTATGTATTAGTGTACCTCATGTTGGTTTTTTTTTTTCTTTCTCAAATATACTTATTTTTTAGATTTTATTTTTTTAAAACATTTGAACATACATTTGCTTTATACCTCAATTTTGTTTCCAATTTTCACCTGTCTTTTGGACCTATCTTTGCCCACCAGTAGTCATCCTAACTTGAGAGACTATGCATGTCATATGTGCAGCTCACAATCATATTTCTAAACTTAGTGCATGCATTGGTATAAAACATGTTCTTCTTTGGGACCAGTCTTCATTCTACATGTTGTACCTAGCATTTTATTTTAAGAGGCTTAGGGTAAGCACTTTGTCCTTCTCTTTTGTCACATCTCTAATGTCTCTTTTGAAGCTAATGAGATTTATCTTTTTGTGAGCTGTTATGTACTTAGGTTTATATAAAGCAGTAGAGTTGGAAGGTAATACTATATGCAGTAAAGACAAAATGCATTGTATTATACTTAAATGTAATTGATAGAGATATATGTATGCAAAATGAAGTACATAAATCATGTTGGTTTATATTAAATAGATCAGATACAAATTAGTGTGGGTTTTAATGGATACATTATGTCACTGGTAGTCTAGGAGTACGAAATGTCTATAGCTTTGGATTCTCAAGGTAGTAATTTCATTCCTGTTGCTCAGGATTTGTCCTAAGATTCTATTGCAGTATTGAGACTTCTGAATTATTTGCTAATAAACTGATAATCATGGATTTGTAATATACTGTATACTGTACATTCCTTGCATAAACAATTAAAAATAATATTTGTGCTTTTATGACTGAAGCACATTTTAGCTATGGTCATCTTTCTTGTATCATTTTCAAATACTATTGTGGTGACTATAGATTTGAGTTCTAGTAAAGAAAAACTTTGTACACTTAAACTATTCCTATTTCTTGAACATTTACTCACTGCATGTGGCAAACATAGAGAACTGTTTAGTATTAAAAAGATTATTAATAGTGCTCGGCTTTTAATTTGCTGCATTCCAACTATTTTTGCACTTTACTTATACCCCAAAACATAAAGTAACAAAACTGTAACATTAATCTAAATAATACGTTTATAATGCCTTAAAATTCTGACATTAAGTTTTATATTAAGCTTCATAATAGTTCTCCAGCTAAAATACAACTCCCATTAAGGCAGGCTGGAGAAAAATGCGGTAATGGTACTCAAATGCATAAATGGATGTTACAAAGAGGAAGGAAATTACATAGAAGTAATGGAGTGAAATTGCAGCAACAAATATCTAAATTTGATGTTTAGGAAGCAGGACCGAAAATAAGGAAAGAAATATTCTATTGGAAATTCTTTGATGTGGAACATAGGCCAGAAATACATTAGGTTATTTTTAATCTCCAGTTCCTATTATTTTTCGTCTTGAATAATGTCTCATGTTTGGTTGTCACCGATTCATTTGTTATGAAATCCAGTTGACTTCAGCTAGCTCCTGGCATTTCTTTTTGCAACAGTTGTAAGCATGTATGAGAGAGAACGGGAATGCAGGGATGTATTTTGTGTGTGTGGACTCATGAGGGCCATGTATTCTTGTCCTCTTTGAGACTTTCTTCAAGAGCCACTAAAGCAAGTCAGTCGAGTCCACCTGAGACTGGTGCAGCAGCCATTCACCTTCCAAACATCTAGGGCATGTGGGAAAGATTATGTCTTTCATTTTTCAAGGAAAGTGATTCTTTTTATTGATAATACATCCTTCTGTATCTAGATAATGTGGAATACTAATGCATAGTTCGAGTTCACCTATGTGTTAAACATTTGCCAATTTTCATTATGGTCTTTCTACTTCTGGAGTAACAGTCTATTCACTGCATTTGCTTTCACACTTTTGTCACATTACTTGAGCATTGAATAAAGTTTAAAGCAGAGAAAGAGCTGAAAAAGTGTAATTCAGGTAATTTGTCAGATTTCTGGGTTACTTTTAGTTTAATGTTGGGCATTTTGAAGATCTCTGGCAGTACCTATGAATAAATACACAAGTACATGTTTTTTTTCTGCAAGATGCTTAATTTTACAACGCTCACCTTCAAAATCTAAATAAAGGAAAATATGTTCATCACGATTTTGAGATATATTTGAAAAGAAACCACAACAAAATAGAAAAAGAAACCAACTAGAAATCCTACAAAATTTCTGTGTCTAATGTAAAAGATGATGTTTTGAGGAACTTATATCTGAGTCTTTAAAATTTTCCTGGGGTGGTAAATATCATGAGAATTCCTCTTCAATTTTCTGACTTTTTTGTTGGACTGCAGTGAGAAAAAAGTGCTTGATAAATATAATTAAGATATATGTAATATATGTCTATATCCTTATTAAAAATGAGATCTCATAAACTCATCATCATGCTTGGGCCTGTGGGGAAAAAGTACTGATTCTGTTATTCTGATTGATTATTTTAGTATGGCTACACATTTTTGAATGTGTTCCTGGACTTTGTCAGCTCATTAAAATAAACAGTGCTTATAACTGAGTCAGTAAAAGTTTTTCTCTATCTTAGGTTTCCCAAACTTGGGTATATGAGGGAAACTGTGAATTGGAATTGTGTATAAAAGCATGGAAGAGTAGATAAAGTTGTGGGTTTAGGATCTGGTTTGGGGGATTTGGTGACTGAACAGCTACATGAAGAATGTATGTTTAATAAGTTTCTTAGGCTTTTGGGGTTTTTTTTTTTTTTTTTTTTTTTTTTAAACTGTCAGCTTTTTTGGAGAGGTTCAGTTTGAAGATATAAGAAGATAAAATACTATTTCTAGAGAGGAGGGTAGAATCTGAAAGTTTGTAGAGGAATTTATTTCATTTGATTGTAAGTAAGAGGTATCTGTTCTCATCTCTGCTTCCATTCAACATTATGCCTGAGAACTGTTTTCTATGTCAATATACCTTTTTTTTTGAGAGAAGAAACTTTTAACCTACTTTGCAATGTTTAATTTTTAACCTGACAGTACAGTTCTTGTTAATTGCTGAAAGTCCTTTAGCTGTCTATTCCCTGATTCTTTCCCAGAGGCATGATTTAATTTTAAAAATCATCGTGTATTCAGCTCTAATTATTGGAGAGCTTGTTCTAGACACATAGTAAGGTACGTTAATGACCAAAAACTGTATCAGTTGGAGTCAATGTCAGTTCTACCTCAAGGACACTGTCATTTAGCTTCTGTAAAATCTCTGCTTATATTTTTTAATCTGATGATAGTCAGATTCAGGCAAGCTGCATGGTATTTCTCAGTCTTATTGCCTTGTAATGCAGTACAATTGGAATAAGTCTGGAGTAAACTTGTGTTCAGAAAATGTTAATTTCATTACAAAAGAACTGCATTCCGTTTCCATTATATATTTAAACACACCCCCCACCACCACCCAAAATAAACCTTAAAAGTGTTTTTATTTTTGCCAGTGAAGTTTCAACAACTGGAGTACAGCTAAGAATAGGATTTCAATCTTTTATTATGTTTTGTGTTGTTCACTTATATATATTATCTAATGAAGCATGTTATTTAATAAATAATTTGGTATACTGTTGGAATTGAGTGTGCTGCAGCTATTAACTTTCTGTCTCTAAAAAGGTCATAGTCATTAAAAATTCTTATTAAAATACTTTGTTTTCAGCTGAAAAAGTATGGGTTGCTTTATGCTCACAGTCAAAGCTAGGTTGTTGTTTGTCTTTTTTTTTTTTAGTTTTTTTTCAATGATGTATTTAAAATAGCCAATATACATTAAAATTGTTTTGACTGCAGAGGTTTTTTGTGGGTGGTATTACTCTTTTTAATCCAGTTCTTAGTCTGGAAGTCACTGAATCTTACACTTGCACCAAATTTCCAGTATATAATTAGCCCCACAGAAATAAAAGATTGAAATCCTATTCTTAGCTGTACTCCAGTTGTTGAAACTTCACTGGCAAAAATAAAAACACTTTTAAGGTTTATTTNAGTCAAAGCTAGGTTGTTGTTTGTCTGGTTTTTTTTTTAGTTTTTTTTCAATGATGTATTTAAAATAGCCAATATACATTAAAATTGTTTTGACTGCAGAGGTTTTTTGTGGGTGGTATTACTCTTTTTAATCCAGTTCTTAGTCTGGAAGTCACTGAATCTTACACTTGCACCAAATTTCCAGTATATAATTAGCCCCACAGAAATAAAATGTATCCTCACAATATCATATATTCAGATTCTATACGTATCATACTTTGGTCGACTGTGGGATTTTTTCCTCTTATGTCAGAATAAAGTGTGTAAAATATTGATGTTTCCTTAGTTGGTTCCATTGTATCTGACAGTAATTTACCAGATCTCCTCTCTTTGTGCCATGGCTGTAGCAATAGGCTGTGTGGTTCAATTATGGTCTGATGTTATGCAAATATGTGTATTGAAGTAAATTTAGAGCAATATATCACGAGATCCTAATAATAAATTATTATTCTTTTGCTAGATAAAAGATATGAAAAATATACAGAATGTTTATAAGATACATAGAGTAATATCTATCCAGCTCTACCCAGGAGATGGAATAAAATTATGACTGCAAAACCATGCGGATGCAATCAAGCTTTCACATGGTTAGTGAGAGGTTTTCTGTCAGGATCTTGAATGACTTAATGTCTTGCTGCTTATTCCAGGAGGATTTATCATTTCTTTCTGGTAGAGAAGTACTACTGCCCGCTAAAGCATCTAATTACTCCCTGGCAGTAGACACTTGCAAGCTTCTGGGTTCCTCCAGCACATCCTGTGCTACAGGTTCCTTGGGATGACTACATATGGACTTGTTTACTCTTGATTTTTCAGTGAAGATAACAGCTGAGCTTGTCTGTCACTCTAGTTCACCTTGTCTTTAGTGCCAGACAAGCCCAGTAGTAACACAAAGATTTCTTCTTCCAGCTAGGGATTAGTCTGTTAGACACAAATTTGGAAACAAAAAAATAGGTAGTAAAATAAATCAAGCATATATCACAAGCTTTAGTTGGTAGTTGGGTACCTTTCTCATATACTTACCTTACCAAGTATACTAAAGAGCTGTGTGCCCAGTGTTCATGGAAACTGTTACCTAGATGACTGCCTAAGTACTGAATCCTGCTTTTTCTGTCTTTTATTTATAGCATTTCTTATGGTGTAATTTTCAGGTAGGGAAATCCTGCTATAGGCAACTTGCATTCAAAAGTTAGTAGGAGCATGGGGATGTAGTCCCTGAGAGAATATTTTTTTGAAACAAATTTTCTTTTCCCTCATTCTGTTTTTCCTTTTTCCTCCTATCCTCCTACATCTTTTCCTGAAGATATAATGCATTCCTTGAAATAAATGGAAATGATGCATTGATTTTTTTTTCATTTTTTTTCATTGTGGTATGTAGATTTCTATTCTTACTCAGTCTGTTAGCTAGGAGATATGAGCTGTTTGTTCTTAAGAGCAGAAGTTAGGCTCGGTATTCTTTGTAGTGTCGGAGTTTGTAAATAAATGCCTTGTAGTAACTAAAAAAAAAAGAATGTATATTTTGTATTTCCCTTGACTTGGGCAGGTTAGCATCTTTGTGTTGAAAACTACAATGTGATGTAATTGAATAAACTCTTACCATACATCTAGTAACAAGATACTTTGCTGAAATCATCCCCTCAGCCTTTTATATTGCCAGCATGTTGCATGAATCTATCACATTAAAGATATAATTATAAGAAGCACACTTCTATATTGCAAAGGGAGTATGGTATCAAGAGTAAGCACTGCCAGATGGTAGGCAATCTATCAGAGCATTTAAAAAGGGTCAAAATCAAAAATGTCTGAAATCTGATGGCTTATTAAGTAGTAGACATTGCTTGTGTGGGAAAAGTGAGAGATGAGTAATATGACCATGAGGTGCCCACATGACCAAAACAGACTTTTAATTGCATGCATTCTGTCAGTAAATATCTGAAATACTTGTTTTTGCTAATTTAGATGTGTGTTTGAAATTTGGAACAGAATAATAAATCCAGTGATATACTGCTGGGTGTTGAAAAATTGTGTAGGATTTGTACATGTTCTTATTGTTTACTTAGTGAAATAGTGAGCTTATTATGACAGCTGATCTCTCTGAAATGGAAGAGGAAGTCTAAAAGCAATTTCAAGATTTTTGGCGTTGAAAATAATTAAATCCATGATGTAATAATTTTATTGGTTTTTATGCATATTATTTAACTAGATGTGAACGACATATGACAAATTGTGACTGAATCCAATTAGATCTTTGGTTTAACTGCTATTTAAAGGCACAAACTATGAGTTCTAAATTCCTTGCTTTACTTTAAAATGTTCTCTATTTTTGTTTCCTAAAGTTATATTTTTCTGTAGTCTGCGTGTTTGCTGTGCTCTGTTGTTCACATGCATGCTAATTTCTTCTGTTAAAAGATGATTCTCATTAAGGCAGGTCTAAGGAATACTCCTTTAGTATTATACAACCTGTCAGTGTTATTCAGCAATTTCCACCACCATCCCCCTCATTCCCCAGGATTGTACAAGCTTTGCTGGATGTGACTATGGTTGTTTCTGTTATTTCTAAGCTGTAGCTGACTTTTGCATTCTCCACAGGCTAGACCAAATTTATCCTTCTGTGAAAGGAATGGGAGAGCTGCAGTGAACTTCCACTCCCACACTTGTTCCTCACATCACGACAGAGTTCAGACTTGCTTCAGGGAAGGAGAGCTAGCTTTATAGCCCACGAGTGCAGGTATCATGAATCTGCACGAATGCTCTGCAGATGCTTCTGCTAGGGCTACTGACTTGTAATTTCATGAAGTGTCACTGAAAACAGTTCATCTTAACATTGAATTTGCACACTGATTCTATGCCACTTGCAAAATGAGCAAACGGAATATCATATTTAACTTGGTTTCGTGTTTCCAGTGCACTTTTCCTGGGACAGCTTTGAAAATCTCAGTTTTACCCAGTGCTCTGCACAGTGTGCAAATGTATAGGATGTTAGATGAAGATCCGAGATGGAAGTCAGGAGCCCATCTATCTTTGGATTTCAGGACCTAGGTACTTGTAAGCATCTGGACTCCATGCCTGAACATATTTCAGAATTCCAACCATAAGGAGCCCTAAATGGTAAAACTGATTTTTAAAAAACATCACCCATGGGTGCTGTGCATTTGCAGAAGCAGTATGTCAGAATAGTTTAAATATGCTTCAGCTTCCATTTTTGTTGTATTATATATTTTGATTTGCAGTTTACAGATCAATAAATTTTCTAAGATTATGAGAGAAACTTCTGTTAATAATTTTTCACCCTCAATTTCTCATTGTTCTCCACCAATGAATTATTAACATCTATTTGGCAGTTCTAATTATTACACATCTTCAGTTTAAATACGTTTGATTAGTTCATAACTCACTGTCCTCCAAGAAATGAAACATAAATATTTGGCTAAATTAGATTTTGTCTTTCTGAGGAATATTGGCTTGTGGCTAAAACCTCTTATGAGATCTCCAAAGTAAAATGTTTTCATTTGCCAAAAGCCAGAAATCTATTTATTATATTTAGACAACTGCATTTTGAGTGACTATGGATGGAAGGTAAAGATGGACATCTGGTGTTTTATTCACCACGGAAAGTGCAGCTCTTTTTGCTTTGCTGTATCAAAACAACAGTCATCTATCAGTTTGGGAGTGAAGAGCTTCCTTGGTTTTTTTGCGGTTGTTTATAGTTCAGGTCATGGGTCCCTGACCAAAGTTTCTTTGAGTGCTT
>VYZS01018559.1:4491-21529 GCA_013400695.1 Neodrepanis coruscans | reverse complement strand
ACTTCCTGTCTTACAAAAATGAATAAAGGCACTGCAAAGGAAAAAAACCCACACTTTTATCTAGTAAATGTATTTTGTATAACAACTCTACTTTAGATTATTCTGTCTCAATGAAGTTAGAATAGAATTTTAAATTACTCTAGGTCTTAGTAACAAATATCTTCCAGTGACTCAATAACCATATAATATGACTAAATTAAAACAAAATATTTAGCAAATGTGTTTCAGGCAAATAATCTGCTGTAATTCAATAAATACTTTCTACAGTTTAATACATACTGTTTTTAGAAGTGGATCTTGGCCATCTATTTCATTGCTGACAAAATGTAATAAACCTCCATTTTTTAATTGGAACCAAGCAATGGAAATGACCTGCTGTACTGCTTGCAAAGTTCTGTGGGAAGTAGAAAAGGCATCATTACCTGTAAAGGCAGTCTCCTGGAGTGCTTGATATTGCAGGCTATGTCCTGTTTTGTAGATCAAAAACCTGTTTATTAATTAAATTCACATAGACTGTGTGTTGTTTGTTGTTATGTTTTGTTTTTTTTTTTTAAGGAATTTATTTGCTTTTTTTTTAAGGATAACCAAAGCAATTTCATTGAAAAAAACCTCTTTGTTTCCTTATATTGAATTAAATTGAAAAAAGGCCATTCAGCAACTGCATTCCATTATCCTGACCAATGTTTATAAATGTGAGAGATGGATTTTAAATCACTAGGAACTTGGTTTGTATTCCAAACCTCCACCCTTCACCAAAGCTGCTCGCAATAGCAGAACATGAGGCTTCGCTCAGGCCAGCTTGCTTGGAGCTTGCTGAAGCATTTGAGGGTAAACAGCATGGAAAGATGATGAACAGATGTAGAACTAGCGAGATCATGGTTACTTAGTCCAGTAACTGGAGCATAATGTATGCTCTTTCTTGTTTTCTTCCTCTGCTTTTCTGTGTTTTCCTTCTTGTTTTAAACAAGTGAGTATCGGGTCTTTCTGATGGCTGCCCAGTCTAGCTGCATGAGAAGCTGATTTGTTTTGGCAGTGCAGGCAGAGCGATATGCTGTCAAAAGGATGGTAATACTGGAATGTGCAGTATACAAATTGGGAAGTATTAAAGAAATTATAAAATTAACATTTCGTCTGTTTAAATAGCATGGAAGGCAAATGGCTAGCAGAGAGATACAACCTGAGTAATTAGAAAAATGGAGTGCCTCCCCCTGTAAAAAGGGGAAACATATAAGCAAGCTTGTGGAAGATCACTTCTTTAATTTCTTACGTGTTGTGCACATTCAATTTTTAATTAATTGATGTTTTATATAAATTAATATGATTAATTCAGTTAATAAAATTAATAAAATAACAATTCCATAGTCATGCTAATACAATTCTCAGTGTGTGGTTTTGAGTGTGTATCTGAATGTCTCCTCCCTCTATCTGCTCAGGAATCAAAACTGTTCAGCATGGATGCTGAAAGTGCAGAGTAATTTTTGTCTTCTGCTGGAAAATATTTGAACCTGTACATTTTCTTTGCATAGCACTTCTGATATGGACACTTCCAATAGCACTGTCACCTCTAAGAGATTTTCTGCTTTGGTGGAGCAAAGAACTGAAAATGATTCTTCAGTCGAGTGGTTGCTTTCCCTGGGAAGAAGGTTTTGATTCCTGGTGTAGTTTATATTTGTTTAGGGAAAGAGAACATGTCAGCAGCATACCTCGCTTCAAGCGGCACAATATGGCTTGGGGGTAGTGAATTCCCTGAGGTGTGGGAGATCCTGTGCTCAGCTGCCCACAGATAGATGAGGAGAGTCCAGTGTATGTTCATAGGTGTTGATGACAGCGCTGGGTATTAAGCTGTTTCGTAACACGTTTTGTGGCATGACCCTAATTACTTACCATGTTGCTCTGCTGTCTTTCTTTTGCCTTTTCTTTCCTGAAAAGTGTCTGAAAGGTAATTGAATCCTTTTTCATCATAGTATAAGTAAAAATTATCATTTTGATTTGATTTGAACAGATTCACCAGTTTCTAATGTTGTTTTCAGAAAAAAATTATTAATATATTTTTAAATCTATAAATTGGATTTACTAACATTTGAAGCAAATTAATTATTGCAATGTGATATCCATGAGGTATAATGAAACAGCTTACTGATTCTTGGAATGGTACTTTCACTGATTTTAAAGGGTTGAAATCTCAGTCCTTATTTTTATATTCAAGGATACAAAGGCTTTGTAGACAAAGGGCAGCCATAAATAATAGTAGAAGGGAATAATATTTAAAATTTTATATAGTTATGCTATCTCAATTACTTGCTCTTATGCTAGAATTCTGGACAGCTGTGTAGATACATCGGATGAATGTAAATATTCAGTTATGTACATTTGTTTTCACTTATAATATAGGAGTATATCAACTTGTTTCATATCTATAGTTTTTTACACTTTTTCTCATCTCTAATTATTCCATTCATGAATTTGAAGACTACTTTTTTCTCCCCCCCCAGTTTAAACATAGTGCTCATTCTTGCCTTCAATGCACTTTTTCAAGAAATGTTGCAGCAAGTCCTAGTTTGAAGCTGCTTGTCTGAATGTCCTGTATCTTTGTACAGATACATAGGCAAAGCCAATTTCACCTATGATTATTTGAATAAAATTGTTTGTAGTAGTACAGTAGTATATGTATCAAATCCAAGTTGATGATCCTACTCTTGTTTTGGTGTTTTGTTTGGTGGTTTTTCTTTTGTTGGTTTGTCTTTTTGTTGTTTTTTTTTGTTTGTTTGTTTTGTTTTAAGAGGTATTAAGATCAAAAAAATCTAACTGTGCCACCTTATTTGGTGGTCACAGCCAGTCTCCTCACCTAGTCCATGTCTGAGGTCTAACAGTAGCTGCAAATAATGTCTTCCCCATCATCTCCTTCTCTGAAGTAGAGAAAATAGAATTTTCCCCATCAGCAGAAACCTTAAAGATTATATTGTTAATTGAGAGATTGAATGGTTAAAAATATCTATTAAAGGAGAATATTAGTTGATACCGGCTGGCTTTCTAATTTTTGGGAGGGGATGTGGGCTGTTACCTTCCTTTTCATGAGATTCTTCGTAGGGAAGAATTACAGAAGGCTTCTTCCAATTTAAACCTCTGAATTTTTAATATGGAGGCATCCTAAATGTCATGTTTCTAAATGGCACTCTTAAAATTACTGTCACTACAAAATTCTTAATTAATGCAAGTGTTCCAACATGAGATCCAAGATTATTTTGCAGCTGAAATATTTTTAGAACTGCCTCTTTCAAACTTTTTTTCATGAATTTAAAGTGGTCATTTCTAATTTGAGAATGTTCACATTACAGTGATCCACTACAGAAATTTGCTGACACTTAAATAATCAGTATGTGACACTTTGCAGTTAGTTAAGGGTTGGTGATATGAAACTGAAACAAATAATTTACAGTCCTTACACAAAATGTTTCCTGATTCTGAGAGGCAGTGGTCTAATAGTTTTAATAGGAGGGGGAAGTGGAGGGAGCTATACTACTTGTGCTGTGACACGTGTTGATGCAGAAGCAATCTTGATGATGTTAAATATATCTGTTTTGATCAGCTTAACAAAGACAGAAGCATCATGTACCATGTGAAAACATATTTGTGAGCCCTGAATCCTCATCAGCACTTTTTCCTTTCTGGTAGCTATTTGAACAGGGGCACTACTCTGCCTTTTAAATGAGGAATGGGGTTGAAGAATCATAGAATTATAGAACGGCTGTAGAGTGTACTTCGTAATTAAAAGAGGGAAGCCATGAAAGAAACTGTGTTTCAACCTTACAGAGTTTTCTTGGTTGTGTTTACTTAACTAAGTTTAAAGGTGTCAGTGGAAATAGGGAAGCTTAAAAAATATAAATCAACATTTTCAGGAGAATACCTTATCCTTTAAAATCAAAACAGGATACCAACGCCAAAGTTTTGTCTTCTTAAAACCTTTTGAGATTGGGTACATTCAGATGAGGGAAGCTTTAGCCATACAGAAGGACGACACAACTGCAGAAGTAACCTGTTTGCTACCACAAAACAGGCCAACATGAAAAATGACGCTCTACTAGTCATTTTAATGCATTTATATTACTATGGTCACAGAGATAGAGTAGAGTAAATTCTAAGTTTGGAAGTTTTGAAATAAAAAATTTGCCGCTGAGCCAAAATCGCTGAAGCACTCCACAATGGATTTACAACATTTAAGCAGAATTTGCTCTGTCATGGATGTTGAATGCAATGTTTCTTGATAAAATAGAATAAATTTAATATTTAATTTATATGCCTTTTTCACAGAAAAAGCTTGTTTTTCTCTAGGTGTGTATATTTGTAAAAGAGAAACAGATGAAAAGAACAAAAATGTATAGCTAGGCAGAAGAAAATATCCTGATTTTAAGAATGTAAAAAAAAATTAGTGATGATTTTTCAGAAAGTTTTCAAGCACAGACATCTGTGCAATCATTAAAGGAAGTGGGTCCTCTGAAGAAAACACCCCCTTCTTCATTCTCTTGTCCTTTCCAACACATCCTAGTATTTATTTGCATGTTGCAGATATATTCAGACATTTCTAGCTTAAAGAATAATATAGTTGCACAACCAGAGAAAGATAGCATGCCCTGTAAGACTCAAAATCTGACATAATAATACCAAGTTTAGTGTTTGTTACAGTACAGTATAATAAAGTTTTAAATTGCTGCTATTTCTACTAAGATTGTTTTGTTCTATATAGGACATTGATTTCTTTTTTAAGTGAACTGATGATCCATGAAAGCTAAAGAAATAAAGCTGAGTTTGAAGGTGAGACAAAAGAAGTCAGTGCTCATTTCACTGAGCATCTGCTCGTCAATCAAAATATTTAGCTAAAGAGGAAGCAAGTTTTCTATGGCAAGCTTGTGAATTTTTTTTTACAGTTCTTGATTCTCTGAATGTGTAGAGTGAATGTGAGATCAGAAAACCTGATCTCTGATGCCTCAGGTTGGGCTTCAAAGATATTTTACAAGCAATCTGAATTGATATCTTTTTCAAAGACCTTCCAGTTTATAAGGTGGCTGATGGATATTTATGACTGAATTTAGTGAAGTTTTGCTGATATGATTTGCTCCTTTTTAATAAAAAAAACTAGACTTCAAATCTTTCTCGAAACTCAGAAAACCTCAAACTAGAGTAAATCCCTGACTATTCTGTAGCCTCAAGTCACAACAGTCAGTGCTTTAGAGATGCCATTCACTCGGCTGGGTGATTTGTGAAACAACTGACAACTTCTGCTGGTTCAGTCTGCATGTACCATGAAAATAATCAAATCTCAAAACAACACTAATTCATAGAAACTGAAACTATGCTGCTTGATGGGTAGCAACAGGAAATAATAATGCAAGCAAAAATAAATAAATAATGGTAAAAGTAATCAGAAGCAAAGGGCTCTCTTTATCCCAAGAGCAGCTCCTTGCACCAATTTGTGAAGCTTTGCAGCTTGCTCTTTGTTATGTGAATAGTAGAATGTTCTGAACTGCGGGCAAGAACGCATTGTACTGCTTTCTCTGCACAGGTCAAAGAAGGGCAATACCAGGAGTTGCATCTAGTTTTTTCTCACCTGAAAGGGAAATATAAAATGGCCAACAAAATGACATTTGGAAATATTTTCCTAGAAGAAAATGTCCATTAATTTCTAAATGTAAAATAATGAGGGTTTTTTTTACTAGCTAATCATCTTTTACTATATTGTGGGCTAAAATCAAAACATAAAAGTTGTGCAGTCTCATAGTCCTTAGCATTCAATATTATTTTAGCCCTAATGCTACTGCTTTTGCTGACATTCAACATTAGGAACTCCAGTGTGTTTTGCATAATCACAGTACGTGATTATCCTTTAAGCTGCAGATTACTGTAGGTTAGAAACACCTGGTTCTGCATTATCTCTTATGCTGGCTGGGTGGCTGCTGGTTGTAAGCTTTGGTTAGCCTTTGTTGCATAACTGCTCCCTGTGCTAGTGGAACAATGATCTAGTAAAGGTCATTGAAATTAGGAGTGCTTTAATTAGGAGTGAGCCACAGATACAAGGATTATTTCCTATTTGTTTTCCACTCATTTTCAGGATTGAAAATGTTTATTCTCCAAGAATAATATTTCACTTCTGTGAAATATTGATAGCATTGTAAAAGTGTTTGTGGTAATTCTACCTGTGGGCCATAGTAATGGTGATGTATGAATTTAGTGATTCTTTGTGTATGAAAATTCCAGATTACTGAAAAGAAATCTAGCACAGTGAGAAGCCTATTACATGAATTAAAAGATAAGAAAAATTGGGAAATTTTTGCCAAATATGAATTCCATCATATGCTAAACAAAAATACGTACGTCCTAAAAAACTGAACATTTTTAGCACATAGTATTCACTTGTATTGCAAGACTGAAAATGTGTAAGACACAAATCACATTGTGGTAAACAGGGAATTATTTTTAAAGTCTATTTCATGCAGTTTCTGAGTACCAGTTAGAGGTACTTTGCCAACTCCTCTCAAATGATAGTTAATCCTAATCTCTCTAGGTTTCTCTTGGAATAAACAATTTAAAAACTGGGAATTCTCATGTCATTATCAATCCTTGCTATTCTTCCTTTAGGATTGTTGTGGTTTTACCACAAAATTAGCGATTCTGAGAAGAGATGTCCGAGAGAAGTCACACACACCCAAAAAGAAAGAAAACACACAAATATCACAGTTTATTTTGCGCAAACACCAAAACCCGACAAATAAAGTGCAAGACAGACAAACAAATTAAGTTTCCCAGGGCCCGTTTTTGAGGTGAGGACGCTCTGGAGATAGTGCTGGTCTCTCTCTGGACCCCTGGAGAGACCCCGGGGTAATTAGAGGGAGCACGTGGCCAATCTGAGGACCCCCAAGCAACACGAGCTTCCGCCCGGCTTTGACTGAAGGAAAAACACTCAAGAAAATTAGAAACCGTGAGCGCCCCCCTCCCTCCCCTTCCCAATAGCCCCAGGAAGGGATTTAGTGCTGATGGANTACATCCGGTAATGGTGGCGCCCTCAGCGCCATGCGCCCCAGTCCCAGTGCCCCGCGGTCTCAGCGTCATTCGGCCGCGGCCCCGGTGCTGCACGGCCGCGGTGTCATGCTGTTTTGGCCCCACGGGTCGGCTCTCGCGCCTGCGGCCCGGAAGCAACACCGACCCACAAACCGGAAGCAATGGGGACGCCAGAGATACCGGGACGCGCCTCACAAAATGGCAGTGTCCAGCCAGGATCGCCGCGCTCTGGCACTGCTCCCCTTGGCCCGCAGAGAAGGGGCGGAGAGAGCGCCCTCGCATAAGCACCGGCCCGGGGATGAGCCCCGAGAGCCAGCGCCCGGCAGCTCCTCTCCGCACTGCCCTGCGCTCCAGCCCCGCCTCAGCCGAACAAGCGCGGCTCCTCCCTGGGGCTCAGCTGGGGCTTGGAGCGGGGCCATGGCCGACCCCAGCCCAGGACTGGGGCTGTGCCTCCTGCGGTGACTCCGGGCGGCACGCGTGCCACCCGCACCAGGAAGCCCACACAACGCTGCTCCAGGGCAAAGCTGGGGCCGCACGGGGCCGTGCTGGGACTCGGTATCGGGCCGGGGCTGCACATCCAGCAGCAGTTCCTGGCGGCACGCAGTACCGCGCCTGCCATCCGTGCCGTGCCGCCGTGGGTGGGGAAAGAAAAGGGCCACTGAAAACCCACGCAGGCACCAGCACTGCTGGCAGCCCCCTGGTCCGCGCGGGCAGGGGGGAAAGGGTCGTCCCCCTCCCCCCGCCCGGCGGCCAACCCAGTGCGGCAGGAACAAAGACAGTTTTTACTTTTGGTTTTTTACCCTACGACAAGGATGTTTTACAGTTACAGTTAATTATTGATATTCTCGGATCAGCAATTTATAAATTCAGAAGTGTTTTCACAGCTAAACATAAAAAAAGGGAATTTATAAAGCTGAATCTTTGGGATTGTTCACCCTGATGAAGAGAAGGCTTCAGGATGACCTAACTGTGGCCTTCCAGTACATGAAGAGAGCCTACAAAAAAGATGGTGTGGGACTTTTTACGATGGCGTGTAGTGATTGAACAAGGGGAAGCAACTTCAAACTGAAAGAGGGCTGTTTAGACTAGATATTAGGAAGAAATTCTATACTATGAGGGTGGTGAGGCACTGGAACAGGTTGCCCAGAGAATTCATGAATGTCCCATCCTTGGAAGTTTTCAAGGCCAGGCTGGATGGACCTCTGAAAAACCTGGTCTAGTGGAAGGTGTTCCTGCCATGGCTGGGAGAGTGACATATGGTGATTTTTAAGGTCCTTTCCAACCCAAACCATTTAATGATTATTTGGCAAATACAGGAAGAAATCTCTGAAATCTAATGCAATCCAGATGATCTGTGCAAGCCTAGCAAAAACTAAGCTCTTGGTTCTGAAATGTTTTGTGGTGAACTAAACTATCATTATTGTTGATTGCCAGGAACGTCCACCAAGGTGAAGGTGTTTGTTGCATGTCAGAAGGCTGGTGTTAGTATGATGGAAGTGGCCTGGAAGTCAGTGTTGAAGTGATGTGCTGGTGGACTGTCTACTACATGTGCATTGCACCAGGCCACAGTGTGATGAAGAAATGGAGCAGAGAGATGGTTGTGGAGCCATTGCTGCCTCTAGTCTAGAAAGTCTAACGAGTCCATAGGCAATTGTTGTTCAAATCAATTTTAGTTGACCACATCATGTTCTCAGGCAGAATAAGAGGTTATGCCTTCGGTTCAGGCTTTCTTACGTTCGGTTTCGATTCTTTTGTTGAATAACTTTCTTTGATATTTTAACATTTGGGATTTATAATAATTTGCTTAAAATCACATATATATACTCCAGTCTCCTGGAAATCTTCCATCAGGATAGATAATCTGTGTGAGAGGTGGGTTTACTCACCATCTCTATAATAGGTGATAAAGTTATGAGTCTGGCTCTCTACCATCTGTATCAAGTGTGGTTAGCAACATTCTGATAGTGTTAGAGGGGAGCCTTTAGATATTTCTGGAGCAAAATGGTGAAATGCAGGACTCATTTTATACTTTGCAAATTGCAGCTATTCTTGCCAAAACTTCTTAGCTCTGAAAGAAGATAGGCTATGAGGTTGTAAAAATGCATGAAAGTTCAATTAAGGTTGTAAAAGTGGATGAAGGTTTTGATGTTATCTAATTACTGTTTCTATTTTTGCCTTGGTGCTTTTTTCTCTTCCTGTAATTTTATTCCAGCACTGTAATGGTATGAGTACATTTGCAAAGAGATATGTTTAATATATAATCTATTAGATATTTGGATTTCCATTTAGACAGAAGTTTTAAAAAAAACTATTGCATTGCTAAAATTCTTCTGATCGGCATAAGACATCAGTTTTATCTATATAAAACTATGAAGAGGTTTTGACGGGATTATGGATAAGTCTGCTCAATGCCACACATGCACAATTTTCAGTCTGTGATATAACATGAAGTTATAAGCCATACTACTATCTTTATTCTAGATGCATATTCTTGAGAAGGAAGGCACCTAATGAAATGTGTTAGTTACTTTGTCTTTACTGACTGTGAATATATTGAATAAATTAAAACAATGAGAACTTTCTTGGCATTAACAAAATCTGGAGGTGAAGTTGGTGGGAAGACAGAGACCATTTTATAGATGTATTTTACCCCGTCACATCAACCATTCTTTTCTTCCCTTTTTTTAGGTTTTACTGGGACTTAATCATGCTCATAATGATGGTTGGAAACCTTGTCATTATACCGGTTGGAATCACATTCTTCACAGAACAAACAACAACACCGTGGATTATTTTCAATGTTGCATCAGACACTGTTTTTCTATTGGACTTGATCATGAATTTTAGAACTGGGACTGTAAATGAAGACAGCTCTGAAATAATACTGGACCCTAAAATCATTAAGATGAATTACTTAAAAAGCTGGTTTGTGGTTGACTTCATCTCATCAATACCAGTGGATTATATCTTTCTCATAGTAGAAAAAGGAATGGATTCAGAGGTTTACAAGACAGCAAGAGCACTTCGTATTGTGAGATTTACAAAAATTCTCAGCCTGTTACGTTTATTGCGCCTTTCAAGACTGATTAGATACATACACCAATGGGAAGAGGTAAGATTTGTATGGTTATAACATTGTTCACTAGGACCTTATCCCTACACAACTCTAATCAGATCTCTTTGAAGAGCTACACAAGAACAAGAATGTAATGGAGTTTTTATTCACCAGTTGGTGTAATTACTAACAGGTGCCAATAGAAAAGCTTTTTTTGAAA
Organism: Neodrepanis coruscans; assembly: GCA_013400695.1. Lineage (NCBI taxonomy): Eukaryota > Metazoa > Chordata > Aves > Passeriformes > Philepittidae > Neodrepanis > Neodrepanis coruscans. The sequence continues at coordinate 11,204 of VYZS01018559.1, read as the reverse complement.
AAACAGCACAGAGTAACCATCTTCTCTCTGCTAATGACAGACACCAAAACATATTTAGGACCATCAGCATGATTAGCATGGATGAACTCCTAGTGGAAATACTAGAAATTTTAAAAAACACCTAAATATCTGCTTTGGATTTTGGTGACTTCCACTTAAATTTACTGAGTTAATAATCTTGCAGTCAAGAGAATGTAAAATACATGTTTGTATTTTTCTATAATAGGAGAAATTGAAACCATTTACCATTGAGTAGATTTCCTGGAATGCTCATTGTTTGAAGAATGTATGTAGCCTGAATATATCAAATACTGTCCTTCTTTATGAAAAATGGGTGGGCCAAATTTTGGGTCACTGCCTTCTAAACTGTCAGCTCCACTGTTTCCAGACATGACGTTATGCTGCCTGCCAATTTGTCATGGTGAGTTTTCCAGGAAATGATGGCGTTCCCTCTTTTGGCTAGGAAGTGTTTAATGCTTTGGCACATACTGCCATGATTCAATCATCTTATTACTTGCCTGTCCCCATTTCTGTATTTCTAAATATCATAATGTGTTTTAAACAGAAGTGCTAAAACCATGGGAAAAATAACTGCAGTTTTCTAAACCTTAGTTGAAATAAGCATAATGAGAATTATTTTGTAGAGCTTTATCATGGAAGCATCATTAAAATTTACTTCCATAAATTTATTTACCTATTTGATAAAGATTTATTTAATTAAATGAATATTGAAGGAATATTTGGTTTCATTTCTGGTGCTTTTTCTGCTAGTAATCTCCTATATTGTATGCACTTTCTGGCTTAACAGAAACCTAAATGCAGAGCCATTTCACAAATAAAGTCAGATTATGTTTTAAAATGACATGATGCTGGATGATCCTAAGTATCAGAAGTCTAATAAATTTATAACTGTTTCTCAAAAAGCCCCTGAAATAGGTCATTATTTTTTATTACTCTGTTTTGTAAATTCTACTTCTTTTTGCATCTCTGTAAAGCAGTGTAATGATGTTTTTGCACAGAAATAGAGCACTGTAGTGCGCAATTTAACTAAAGCGAATGATTAAGCATATTTTGCAGTTCTACCATAAAGCTGTGCTTTTGTTTCCTCTGTGCTTTAGAGAGACAACCTTCTGAAATGCATTCAATGACAGTATTTTTTTGGCAGCTTGAATTATTAGCTTGTTACTCTAAATGCCTACTAGGCAGGGAAATTATTCCTTTTTTTTTCCTCTCTTCTGTCTATTGTCAAAGAGACATCAGGTATTCCAAATAAAAATAGTTGAATTGTCCACTAAGTGGGACTAGAAGTGGCCAGAGGATATGATCCAAACCAGCAATAGTTGGTATTTGGTCCATTTAATGTTTAGCTAATGGCTGCTTGATTGCAACTTCACCTTTGATTCCACTACTAAAATTTATAAAATATGTTTTCAGAAAGGTGAAAGAGGGTCTAAATGAGGGAATTTTTTTTTGTTTGGTTGAGGCTTTTTTGAGCCTGCAGTAAAGCAGCAAAAAGCTCATTGGATGTTTTGAAAAAGATTCTCACATGAAGGAACAGATGTAAGTAAGGACTGAATTGTGCTCTGATAAATGAAATGTGTGCAAGAAAAAAAGAGAGTGGTTTTTTTTGTTTATGTTTTTATTTAGCATTTTACAGACATCAGAAATGAAGGAGGTCATGGATTTGCATATATGGCTTCTGAGAAAATGTGTGTTGTAACATTTTAATGTTTTAAAACAAACAAACAAACTAAAAAACTGTGTAGGGATGACCTTTGCTGATTTGGGAAATAAGAGCTGGATAATCCCATGGGGGTGGTCGCTGAGATTATGTTGCTCTGTGTGTGTGTTTGCACATGGGCAATATGGAGCAACTTTTAACTAATATTAATGACACAGAAATAGAGCCTGTTTGTGTGTTGTTAAAAGGATTTAATAGTTTTCACTTAGGAGCTGACATGTAGGTTTTAAATGTGGTGCAGTTAAATCTGAAATATATGTATTTGGATCCAGAATAAGGAGCATTATGTCAAAAATATTGAGAGGACAGCCAGCAAACTCATTCTTCATAACATGCCAAGAGGATACTTCGTGGAAAACTGATGAACAAATATGTTGTAATTTTTATATGAGAAGGCAGTTATCCCATCGAGATATTCCTGCATCCTTAAAGAGAAAGAGCAGATTAACATTGTTTGAGCTTTTCCTTTTAGGTATCACATACCTGGATTCCAGTTGGTCAATATCCTGAACTTTAAGATAATAGGTAAAAATTTGAAAGATTTTTATATGAAACTGGCGAAACATGGTTCATTTTCTTTATCTATTTCCACATCATTTGAAATCAGTTAAATTAAGATCAAGCTGCTAATAGCCGTATAGAAGAATATTGAGGTAAATAATTGTATGTATTGCAGAAGCTTTCTCCTCATTATGATGGAACAGCTGTAGCCTGAGGTGCAACATATATGAAATCTGATTGATATATTCATATCAGTCTGATGTTACTTGCTTATCCAAATGACTGGCTCAGTGGAAATAGGACAAAACACTTTAAGAAATGTACAGAATATATGTTGGCAGGAAATAATTTACTGAATTTGAAAACTCACCCTTTCCTGAAAATGCTTTTGGGCTACAATATCTAGTATTCCAGTCCTTTAAAGTCAGATGCTGACTAATTGATCAAATAATTACTTAAACTAGATTATATACTATAAAATACAAGAAAAAATTTATATTTAAATTGATGATTACAGAAATTTTACTTGTGCAGTAATTTATGAGAGTGGGTTTGTTTTGGATTTTCTTTTTTAACTTAGATTTCTCAAAATCCTGAACAGGAGGTACTGGACGTAGTTCTTACGCCCAGTAAAAAAAGTATTATGAGACTGCCTAACCACTGGCCCTTGACTGTGTTACGTAGGTTTACATGCAACTAGTAATTCTTAGCTGAATATTCTGTAGGTTGATGAACAATTAAAAAAACCAAACCCAAACAATTAGAAATAAATATATCATTACATGTCAAATTATATATTAATTTCCTTTACATTTGTCTATGATATTTATTTACTGATTCTTTAACATAAAAATATTTTCCAAAAGCTGCTTAAAACCTGGTCTTCAATAGTTTTACTTACAGCTATTCTAGTCACATGACAAGACCTAGTAAATAAATGAGTAAACAGAATTGGTTCATCTAAAAAAGAAGTCTTTCTTTTTCAGAGATGTCTGATTATGTAGAACTAAAACCATTTTTAAAGTGATTTAATGCTTATTGCAAGATATGCAGTAAAAAAACATCGTATAGGAAAATACGCAAAAATTGTAAATTACAGCTGTGTATTATTTTGGTTTAACTTGTACTGAAATCCCATTTTCAGTTTGCCAAACCTTTCTGAGTCCATGAACCTATATAAGCATCAATATCCACTCTACCTGTTGATAAGGCTCTGGTCTTTAATGAAACGTATTTCTGAGCATATCATATCAACATATCGTATTCTAGTTTGCCATTTTATTTCTGATAGTCACAGGAGTATTGATTCGGAAAAGCTCATAAATACAAGCTTGCAGGAATGCTAAGTCTTACTAAAGTGCTTAAAAATTAAACGTGGAAGAGCTTTGCTGAATCAGGTCCTGCATGAAAAATTTCGTCCGTTGCTTCCATGCTACCACTACTGAGTATCAGAGACCACCACTAGGTGTCCTCTCCTTGTTGTTCAGTTTGTTGCCAACAGTCCACATATTATGTATCTCTATGATTTTGAATCATTATGTTGCCTAAATAAAATTATTGTAAAAGCACACTTGTGTTATCCAGAAAACAGAAGAAAACTCCTACTTCAGTAGCCTGCTCTTTCTGTGGTAGGTATACAGACGACTCTTGTCCCCTGTGAAAAACCAAACGACTTTTCCCTTACAGCTGGGTGAGAATTCAAGATTTTTTATTTAACCTCTTTATCACTGACTGAGGAATTGTGTGGGAAGGAGAGATGATAAGTTAGGTGGCTACTTAGTAATGTTGGATGGATTAAAACACTTTACTGACTGGATTATTAATTTACTGTATCTTATTTTAACAGAGATGTGTCTCCAGGAGGACTTCTTGTCAATGATGGTGTTACATAGTTTAACTTCTTAAAGTAATAGCCTTGCGGAAAGGGGAGTTGTTGTAATATTTTTGCTTTCTTTCCATTTAATTTAATTCCTGTCATCTAAGGAGAAAATTTTAAATATATTTTTTAAGTTGTGTCAGTTAGTCAAGTGCTGCACGTAAGCATACCAGTACAAGTTGATGGCAATTTTGAAGTAAGTTAGCTTAAAGTATGACATTTTTAAATTGCCTTTTAGAAATACATTGCCCAAATACGAGTTGTCTGTCTCATAAAGAATGTGGGAGGATATTTTTTAAGTAACTGTAGAGGAAGGAAGACATTGGAAAGTCAACCTTTTTTTACTGGCACAAAGTCTGCCACAAAGCCTCTATATTGTCTTCTGCTTTCCTCCAATTAAGAAAATGGAAGCAGGAGAAAATACAAGTTTTCCCTTTTTTTTTCATGCTTGGAAAATTCCTCTTACATATCAAATCAGTGAATCTGTGTCCTGCCACATGAAGTCTATGTTTGGGGTCACATTGTGTGCATTGAGGAGAAATATCATAAGTGTAAACTTTTCGGCACTTTCCTCCCCACCCTGGAAGAAGTGTTCCTTAACAGGGTTAGGTAAATATGCAAACAATGAAGAACTATTCATATTGTTGTTTAGTGTGCACATACTTGCATTTGTACGTATTCCACAACTGATTTATATTTATTGCTGGGTTGTATCTCAGATGACTATGAGGTTTGCTTGTGTGTTCGTCTTTGTACTTCAGTCTTTCCTATCAGATCATGCTGACCTGATATGGTATGACCAGACTGTGGTCAGAGTGCTTGACATGTCCTGACGTGCTCCACCTCTTGTGCAATCTACAGAGTGGAAATCATTCGCTTGCAGGTTGAGTTAGGAAACCTAAAAGTGCTCCTTGCCCAGCATAGCTGTAGAAGAAGAGCCTTCTAGCTTTTTGAGAGCGCAGTTCCACAGAGAGAACACATTCTCTTTGTGCTAAGGAGTTTTGCGGGCTGTCAGTTTGGTCCTGGGTAAGACTTGCAGCGCTGGTATTCCTCCCTAATTAATTTGGGGTGTTGACTAATGGATAGTCTTGTCTCTATGACAGTGGGGTATTTTATCAGCAGACTGTGACCCTATAGCCAGAGTGCTGTTAAACTTTTCTTCTCTGTTGTGTAACTTAGAAGTCTGTTGTCTGTGTTTTACTAAACAGAGCGCCTAATACTACCTTTACATAACTGGTGGTGTTTCAAATGGGAACTTTTTTGCTTACATGAAATTAACTGTACTTTAACGTTAGATGGGTAAATTGTATTCACTTGTGCAGTACTTTTTAATAGATTGCAAGGAAAAATATTTGTTTGAGAAAAGTACATGTCATTGCAGCTAAATGAAACATCACTGACAATAACTCAAGCTTTTATTTTTCACTCTTTTAAATTCCTACAACAAGTAGGAAAATGCATGTAACTGATGGTTACAATTAAAAGGCAATATTATACGTGATGTCCTAATAATAGTATACTAACTGTTGAAAAAGAGCAGCACACTTGTACAGAAGGCAGTTACTGAAATGTAAGCAAGACATTGAGTATTCTGTTTCTTAATTTCCTACTTTATGGTCTAGGCATAATCACATTCATAGAAAGACTAATCCATTCCCCTAGAGAGTAAATAGAAAGTTTTATGAGTGTAAAGTTTCTTGCTTCATCTTTCTACCTGCTTTTTAAGGCTGTGCAAAATGAACTGACTTTCTTGTATGTTGTCTATGCCAGAACAGTAATTGTGTGGTGATGATGCTTTCTCTGGGAGCTAAACCAGGGAAATGTAGACATAACCTGAGATAAATTTCTCTGAACTCAAAAGCTGGATGATAATGTTTTTCTCTTTATGTAAGTGTTTGCCTGGCTTCTGTGCCAGTGGACCTGTTCCTGAGAGACTTGGCTGTAGACCCAAGAAGTTGGGTTCCCCCTTGCAGTAACATTTCTAGATAATGCCAGTCAATCAATTTTGAAAATGACATGTCTTTGACACTGAATTGTAGCACAGGTATTTTAGAAGAAATTTTTTTAGGTCTAATTTTTGGTTCACTATTTTTAAGCCATTCTGGCAGTAACTCTTTGTTTTGCTAGAGCTTACACACATTACTCTTGGCTGCAGATTTGTGAAAAAAAGCCCACCTCATTCTTCCATCCTGAGCTTTTAACACAAGGTAGAAAGCCCACTTAGTTTTTACAGGGTAATGGCCTGATGGATACACGCCATATCAGGCGAGGGGTGAGATAGGAATGTTCAGTCCTCTTGCCAAACAGAGCTGCTGGCTGCTCACCACATCGTTTTGTCTCCCTCCCTTGTAGCTGAAGAGCCATCAGAGGAGGTGATGACGGCTGAAGAGGTGTTTGGGCAGCCCGGGGTCTGGATCATGGTTCACCATTCAGACCCTGTGATACTGCAGAGTCCTTCCCACATTGACTGCACGTAGTACAAGCCCCATTTGGTTCCTGCAATGATGAGACTGAAAGGGTACATGTGAATGGGATTTTTCAGTTCTTTTCCAGTGTATTTTTACAAGTTTAAAAATTTTACAAATTTTAAAAGAA
>VYZS01018556.1:14223-45684 GCA_013400695.1 Neodrepanis coruscans | reverse complement strand
TTTCCAACCCACAACAATGAGGTTTCAGTTGTGTAAGAGGTCAGCATATATAAATTTGATAGCACAAATTCATAGATACTACAGTTGGAAGGGACTGTTTAATATAGTTTAGCTTGACTTAGTATGTATCACAGTTCTCCCCGCAGCAGGATCTATAATTCGTGCTTAGCTAGAGTTCATCTTCCAGGAAGACATTGTTTCTTGATCTAGGGATATCAAGAGATGGAAAAATTGTGACTTTCTGAGAAAGCTTGTACCAAAGATTAATAATTCTCAGCAGTAATTAAAAAGAAAAGTGGTGCCGGTTGCCAATTTACATTTGTCTATCTTCCAGCCATGAGTTTACAACATACTTTTTGCTAAGTATGTTAAAATATTTCTTAGTCTATAATAATATTCTCAAAGATTCTTAGTTACAGTAATCAAACTTTTTAGAATACGGTGAATCAAACAAAAATCCCCACCACTTTGCAGATCCAGATGGCTATGTCTTTTACTCCAAAATATCCTTTTGAATCAGCTTCACAATTTCTGACTGCCTTATAATAATCCTTGGAAACTGAACAGTAGAACTGAATGCAATATCCTGGTCATGTGACTATAAATGAACCCATACCTATTTGCAAAATAGTATATTATCCTACAGACTGTGTTTACACAGACTGTGTTTTTGCTGTCTCACTCAGAGGATTCTCATGCAGCTGCATGCCCACACTTCACACTTTTCTAACAGATATTACTTTGGACTATATCTAGCCTGGTCGCTCAAATTGGATGTTTCACAATGGGGTGATTGGGAAACTGGTTTTAAATTCATGTTCCTCATTTGAACTAAAGAATCAATATAGGCACTTTATGAAACCTAAATAGTTTCAAAGTCACTCCTTTCATGCACAGAGTCTCTAAACCTGTAGGTTGAAGTCCTTTCCCTTAAATATATGACTTGTATTTGGTTCTTGTAAAATACCCAGTCACAAATTCACATTAACCACCTGCTTCTTTTAATTTTAATTGTTTCTGTCATTTTTCTGCCTTTCATTAGTTTTATCAGTAATCATTTATTAGTAATTAATTTTTTGATTATTGATGCCTAGCATCAAGCTGAGTAATACTTCTGTCAGAACTTGACCTTAAATATTCCCAAGAAAGGAGAACATGTTACATCAACCGTATTTCAATTGCAACATCTTTTAGGCTTACTAACCATTCATTAGAAGGTTGCTGCAGCTTACTCAGTCTACCTGTCTTCATCCAGCTGACTGCTGGAACAGCCTTGAGGGATCTTACATAAAATCAACCTAGTATCACAGACAAGGAGTGATGGCAGGATCATTAGGGAGTTAATCATAATCATCTCAATTTAAGAAAATCCTTAGTTGCCTCAAGACAGAACCATTATATTCCATCTGGCAATGGACTATAACAGATTTGCCACTGAGGAGAAATGGCAGACCTCTGCTTTGGCCATTTTTCCTCAGGCTGCCCATGTTAAAGGGCGGGGAGAAAAAGAAACAGAAGGACCTACACTGTTGAGAAACAGATTTTGTAAAAACATCTTTGCTTTTACTAAAATTAGTAAGGCTTCTTTCTTCACATTTGCTCTATGAAGGAGATTTAAAGGAATAGATAATTTCTTCAGATAAACAAACATATTTTTCCTTTCAAAAATGAAAGAATGACTAATTTGTTTTCACAGATTATGAAATTACCAGATTTCCACCAGTGACTCCAAGCCCTTTCAAAGGCAGAAATGTCATGTTCAAATTATTTTTGCATATGTTTATGGGTTTGAACTTAACCTATGAAATCAGGTGTAGGGTGTATTTCCTACGAACCATGTAGTTAAGTACTCTATCCCTCCCATAAGAGTCAACCAGCATGCCTTTCTACTCATAATCAAAGGCTTTTGTGTCACACAACCCATCTACCAGGCCCTGCTGGCAGGAATAATGGGCTGTGATCAGCCATGAGATGAGGACAACTGAAAGGAGCACAAGGCAGGAGCAAATGTGTGCAGACTGCTGCTCAGTCAGTGGGTCTACAAGAAGACAGCAGCAGCAGCAGGATAAAACAGTGGCAGCCAAAACAGAAGTTCAAAGGAAGGAGCTGCAGGAATGCCAGTGGTATCAGAATGCTTTTCTACATCAAAAGCAGTCAGGCATCTTTCTTAAAAAGAGCAAAATACAGCATAGACTCAAAACCCCAAAAACTTCTTCCTTTGCATACTTTTTCAACATAAAGAATATATTCATTCATTTTAGATATCATTCTCCATTTCTCACAACTGTACTTTTGTGTTTTATGAAGCCATCTTGCCAAGATACGTTCCCCATCAAAAAGGAATTTTTTAAGGAAATGGCATTTAGAAAAGACAGAAAACAACTTATACTGATGAACAGCAGTGGGAGTTTGAAAACTCTAGGAAAAAATAACAAACAACAGTACCTTCTAAACCTGCTTCTCATCTTACCAGCTGCTAAGGAAAAACTTCAAAGCTCACACCAGTTTCTTCCACCACCTCTGCTGGGGAGGAAAAGTAAGGGTTCCATATATTTTGCACTTAGTGAAATAGCATGCACATTATGGCCCAAGACTAAGACTATAATGTAAAATAGCAATTCTTGACTTAGCTTTTCTGTGTTGGCTGTTATCTGACCACTGTGACAACAGATTATCAAAATATTTTGATCAAATTCTCCATCAGGGGTGGGTTATACAAATGAGCTATCTCAGTAAGCCCTCATATTTAGACTTGATCCCCAAAATAGATATATTCGGTGTGGCCATATTTGTCCATAACTCCCTTTTATTTAAAATCAAACTTAGTTCAATCATTTACAAATATACTCAGAAACGGGACAGGAGTACTTCCAAAAAAAGTATACAAAAATAGCACATGTAGTTCTTGTTTGCATGGCCTCCTGTTTAACAGGGAATATGTATCTGAAACATTGTTCTTCTTTTCCTCCCTCTGCTTTCATAGCTTTGTTTCACATCTTCATGGTGCCTATAGCTTGTAAATTATTGCTTTTCCTTTATTTAAAATAATAATGTTTGTTTATCAGGTAAAAGCAGATGCTAAGACTAGATTCTTTAATTATCACGTTAAATGGATCCATACATATTTATTACTTTATCAGGTAATAACAGGTACTGAATATTTATACCTCCAGTCACAATGGCTACACGTTACAAATTTATGACTGCACAGTATCTATTCTGCAGCCTTATTCCAGCAGGCTCAAATGGACAAATCTCACTTATCTCTCCCGGGACTATGACGTTTTCTGGATTTGTTTTGTTTTGCACAATTTTTAGTTGGTGCAGCCAAAACTGATCATGCCATTGTGAAGCCCTCAAAAAAATACATATATATTATCACCCACCAAATTTTAGATTTTGCTGCCAAGGACCTGTGTATGTCAGGATGTTAATAAATACACAAATTAAAACAATTAGACAAGTGATGCTTGTAAATCAAATGAAGACTTTTTCAGGCGACCTTGAGACTTGAAGCACCTCATGAATTTTCCATGATGATGACCTAAGATGAAATCTCTATAGCACATTTTTAAATCAAAAGCTTTCTGTCCCTGGAAAAAGACAGGATTATTTATTTTTCAGCAAATATAAAAAGAGCTTTTTTTCTCCTTACTGAAAGGAGAAGTTACACAATACAAAACTACGCAAATGTCTAAGGCAACCTGATTACTGCATAAAGACCTGAAAGTATAGTGTGCACATACTTTCTCACTGTACAATCACAGAGTACAGCATCTTTATAATACAGAAGAGTTCAAGCTTTTGTTACCATGTTCTTACACAGCACAATGCCCTTGCTAGCACAGAGCATGTATAAAGTTACTGAAAAATCTGGTAACAAAATTCCAAGTCAGAAAATTGCTTAAGTAAGAGACTGATGAGGCAAAGTAGACAGCAAGCATTAAGATAAGGTAACTGGCATTGCCATGCTGCCCTCAGCTTTTCTACAATCTCACTGCTTCTGAATCCAAACCAAGGGCAAGGGTCTAACAATTTCAGACCTGTATCACAGCTACATAAATAGTTCTGAAGATAGTGGCTCTAATAAAGCCCAGATTCCTACAGCTTTTTGCCCTTTGATCTTTTATTTTTCACCTACAGCTTCCTTTTTCCTACTCTCTATCTCCTTGTGTCACTTCAGTGAGCAAGAGTCAGCACGTTTTGCAGCTGAGAGCTGTAAATCCACTAAGTGAGCAGCTGACACATCTGTGCTGATTAGCCAGCTGGCTACCATCAAACAATATTTAACAGCAAAACTCTTCCCATTTGTTACCAGTAGCTTCTGCTTATAAAAGAAGTGTTCAGGCTAAAATTCTCTTGTAAGTGAAATTTTCTGTATTTCTGATTCTATCTTGCACCTGCACAACTCCACCTAAAGGTACAGGAGTGGAACTCAGGGCTTCCCTCAAAAAATTTAGCACAATGGAGAAAAGTCCTACAATTGTTAAACTGTTTAGCCATGATGTATCTTTCTGACTGAATAGTTTCAAATCTAGAAAATAGGAAAATATTATACCCCTTATTTCATAAAATGTTGCATAAATAAATTAAATTTTTTGTGAAAGGACAGTCTGGTAACAGAAACTGTAAGAAATTCCCAGTTCTGTCTTCAATGCATGATATGAGCAAGTCTAATAAATCGGGAAATATATTTCATTCATAGAACCATGACAATGAGAAAGTGGTCATTAAAGGACTGCCACACATATATGCATTTGTAAGCCAGGAAATATATCTTATTTGGAAGTACAATATATGAACAAATAATTAAAGTATGTTAGCATGGAGTATTTGTTTCCTCATATTTTCTACATTGTTTCAGCAAAGGCTGGCAATATTTGAAAACAGGCAAGCAAAACTGGCGGGCAATAAATAGTCTCAACCATCAGAGAAAAACAAAGGAAAATCATTAACACTTGCAGTCACATCCAGAATTTTTTAATACATTCATTCTCACTTGGCACTATGGACCATGAGTTGTCTTTCCGTTGCAAAGAAGAGGTGAGTCATACTGAGAGTGAAAAATTCATTCATGATCAAAGATGAACGACAGCTTTTTATCCCTACACTCTGATTGTTAAAAATAAAGCCTTCAATTAATATAATATATATATAATGGGGTTTTTTAAACAGTATCCATTTTTTTCCTTTAGAAAGTGTACAAAAAATAAAAGATTTAAAGTGCCTAGGGATACCTAGAAACATGCTCGTAATAGAACCATTAGCCAGTCATTTATCTCAAGGCTTTCAGTTATTCTCCTTCAGTCTAAAAGACTTCATTGAAGCTTTTTTTTTTAATCAGGATTTATGAGTAGTAGATCATGATTTTGTCCTCCAAGAACCTAGGCTTTCTAGTCCAAAATGTGTGGAACCTCAATTCTTAACCTAATCATTTTGTTCAAAATACATTCACTTGTGTTATGTTATAGTACATAAATCCTTGGCTTTCCTTCAAGAACATGTAACATGTCAGCTTTTGGAAGATTCCCAGAGTAATTATACATGCATAATTCATTGTGAAGACTGAGATCATCCCTCCTACAGAGATTATCAGTCCTACAGTATTCCTGGCTCCTCATTTGGATTTAACAAGGCATCTTTTTGAATTGAACAGGGCAATCCTGTGAATGAACTCAGCATCCTTTTGCAGTCTACCACCTTCAAAATGCTATACCATCTGCTTCTCTTGGATTTTTAATTGTATTTAACAAAGTGAAATGTAACATTTTTGCAGTACATTAGCTGTCATGAAAAGGAGATTACAATAGACTTTTTAATTATTCAGGACTCAAGTAGTTTTGAACGTGGGTATATATAGAGAGGTAATCCAGATGAGAACTCTTCTGTGAAACAGCAGTATTATAAAAATGGGAAGAAAAATGTCAAGGACAGTTTTTATACTTAAACAATGGGTATTGATGGCTTTTACACTTTACTAAATCTAACTGAAATTTCTTGTCTCTTTTTATTTATTTTAAAGAATGGACAAATGACAGGAAATATATGACTGTGCTACTTACTACCAGATACATGTAATTTTTTGATTTAACATGTCTAGTCCTATCCTGTAATACAAGATAGTGCAAAGGTAAAGAGAAGAAAGTTTGGTTGTATTTGAACAATAGAACTTTTAACATCAAAGCAAAATTGAGAGGTTGGCCTTTCGTTGCTGAATGTCAAAGTTATTTGCTCAAAGCTGATACATAAATGTCATTTTCATAATATGTCAGTAATAAACAATGTAATAGATTAAACTAGTATTGTCATTATCAGTCAATAGCAATAGTTATTTTACACAAGCTATTATAACTCTGCTTGTAAGTGTAGAAGACCCTTTCCACAAGGTTATTTTGAAGAGGTTTAGGGCTTATTTTGCTTAGGAAGTCTCTCTTGCCTAGGAGAGGCCCCTTTCCCAAAAACACTTAAATGTTTTTCTGCCACTGCATTCCAGAGAAGCTCTCCCTGCTATGGGAAGAAGACAAGGTCCTTGCAGACATGTTTGCTCTACACAGCAGGTGGGGCTGGGGATGATAATACCTTGAGGAGAACAGCAGTGTATCTTTTCCCAAGGCCAGGTGTCTGTTAACACTGTTATGTCTAATGTTCTTTACTGTTCTGTCTTTTGGAAATAAATTTTCTTAAATTCCTCCACTCGTGGCGTTTTGGGGGGATACCTGCATTATTTTTCCTTTCCCCTGCGTGTAAAAGCAAGTAAGACCTGTTTCAGGCAATGCTCAATCTTTTCTTGAAAAGAAAGCTTAGGGAGTTTACTGTTTTCATTTTATGCACAATAATCTTCTTTCAGAGCATGCAGAAAGTCACACACTTGCATGCAGCTCTCATCTCGTTTTTCAACCTACAGATTCAGCAGGAATCTCTTAGAACTCCAAGTGGAAGCCTCCCTGATGTTGAACACTAATTTTCAGAAAGTCAAATCATTAGGGCCACAGAAGACAAGGCAATTTTACCTCTTTATCCAACAGGGTGTTTTGAGGAGTATACTCTGTTTTAGAGACTGCATAATTTTCAATGAGAAATAATGTCATAAAATACATATTGACATGACACTTAGGGTGACAGTTGGAAAGAACTTTATGATTTGCATGATTTGCACATCCTGTCCTGATGCTAATATCTGGAACTCTGCACACATAAAAGTGCACCATCATATCAAGTGCCTTTCAAAATTATGAAGTAATATTTTTGTTGTTTACGTATATGACCTGTGTTTTTATTATTAATGGTCATATTAAAATGTTAGTAAATAAAACTTAGTAAAGAAATATGCATGTTGGTCTATGAAAATATCAGTAAAACCAACTCATAATTTGCCATGTAAATTGTGGGTTTGTATTTTATACCAGATTTTGGTAGAGTAATTAAAGAACAATCAAGACTTTCTCAATAATTAACATTGTTAGTATGTCTGTATGATATGTAAAATTAGTTGAAAATTTTCAGCATTTAGAATGATTTGTGATTTTCCTCTCCCCTGGAAGAAATTTAATAAAGAAATATCTGAAAATGGGGGCATCATCATACTTACTAGAAATCAAAGAAGGAAAATAAATGGAACAAAAGGTTACAAATCAGGAGGTATCTATTCATCTTCCTCACTATGGTCGATTAAGTGAATCCATGCTATCAAATAAAAGTTACGATTTTATGCATTGATGTAAATTTTTTAATTCCAGTTTAAAATGATGAACTCCAGACATTTCTATTTACTCCTCAACTTCAATGTTTATGGCAATATTTTCATGGTTTTTAACTCAATTTGGACTGAAACCCCAGAAGGTAGTTTAAGTATCTCTAATCAAGACATTTGAGAACTCTCCAGCCAAAAATATTTTTTTTCCCATTAAATTATGTCAGCAATGATCTTGAGATTGGGACATGATGTTTTCGCAAACTTATGTTAAGTCACAAGCAGGTGTTCATTAGAGACTATCTTAAGTTTTTATCATTCTGCCATGCACTCTTTAGGTTCCCAGATTAGGTCTGTTGTTTTAAAATAACTTCAGGAGTCAGACTAATCCATTCTTGGGAATTTACAGGTGTTCAAATTGCCTTCTTCCAAAGAGGGGTAGATTGAGGGAAGCAAATAGCACTCGGGATCCCAAGATTATCCGCACCTTTAAGACTTTCTATGCAGTCTGCCTTTTGGTTCCTGGATGTTTAGCATAACATCAGAAGTCTATGTCCTGAGTATTTCAGGTCCAAGCAGAGCTTAGCTTTCAGCTTTATGGAAATATCTAAAGCTTAGCAAACCATCAAGATTAGAGCCCCAGGCCACAAACTCCTTGAACAAAAGAAGTAAGCAACATATTCAGAAAGAGAACAGAGACATTCTGGGATACCCAACAGCTAAACTTAAGCAGGTTATGATAAATGGGATATCTTAATAATATCATCATTTCCTTTAGAGGGAAATAATTTAAGTACTTTATGTTTTCATCCAGGTCTCTCCTCCAAGCAGTGCATATTGAAGAGTCATTATTCCAAAGTCTACATGTCATGTTCCAAACCTTATGCTTTGGGCATGTGAATCATGACTAGACAAGCCCAAAATGTGTATTTATACATACTTAGGAGGAGCAGGGCTGGCTCCAAGAAAAACTAGGGCACCTTTTCAGCAATGTAGATATTTGTATTAAAATATGTCAGATAGTCTAAAAATAACAACAAAAAAGCTGTGGTTAAGAAACAAGCCTAGAAAGATATGGTTGAAAACACACAGAGTGAGCATGAAGGGACAGTAATCTTTCAAATGCTCACCTGTTGGTTATATTTCTTCCCTTCAGGAATAGATGAATGTGACAAATGCCTCTAGCAGACACAGATGTTCTGACATATTTTATTTTAGCTTCCAGTGCAAAGGGAGGTATAAACACTGTTCTTTCCTCACATCACCAGAGAATGAATGCTGCCATTTGGGAAAGGAGAAAACAGAAAGCCATGATCCCTCTTTCCTACACTGTCTGAAAACTAAAATGACACTGGATATATATTCCTCTGTTTTATCTAGAGGGAAAAACAGTATCTACCTCACTGTCACCAGACATTTTTGAGAGCTATTGCATTTCAGACCTTTTTTTTTTAGAAAAAGCCAAACTTGTGTGTGAGTGGTGAAACACATGAATTGAAACACTTTGGACTTGAGCATACCACACAGATAGCTCCATAATTTTAACAGCAGTGCACTGTGGCAGCATAATTAATGTGATTCTCAAAATAATTAGCTGTTTGCCATTATGACGATAGCTTTATTTTCTAAATTCTCTCCTTTTTTTTCTATTTAGCCATGAAGAAAGGTTTCATGTTCTTCCTTACTCTTTTTTTCCTGTGGTTTTCATTATTATTTTCTAAATATATAATTATTTACTGTGTTTTATGGCCCAGAGCCTTTTTTTTTTGCTGTTTCTTCTTTCAGCGTGCTTTGCAGACATGACACTAGGATAGTTCTATGGGTCTTTTTTCCTGTCAATTATTAACACTGTTCATACTATCATTGAAGAGAAACAACATTTTTTCATGGCTAAATAATGTTCTTTAGCACAGACACAAACAGCTGTAAAATCAAATAATCAAACATTCCTCCACTGAGATTACAATTTTGCTTTGCTCAAGAGGGTATACGCTGGCTTTTCTTTCCTTTCTCGGTTGCACCTGCAATCTAATTTGGGTAACTCAAGTGAGTTACCCAATTACATTTTCCTAAAATTGCATTAAATGAAATTACATTTTTACAAAATTACTAGGCTCTGACATAACATTACAGAAGCATAGATATATAAAATGTAGTGTATTTCCTGAATTTTAGAATTCGTATTGTAGAATTTGTGTAGTTTCAAAATTAAAACCATGGGACATTTTAGGGGTTTAGTGCCCGGAATTTTTGTTCTACAAAAAAAAAACAACATACAATATTCTTCTCTCGAGAAGATGAATGGCTAATCAACAAGCTAAATGACAAATGGATGTTACAGCAGTATTAGAACAAGTTCTGTTGAAATTACAGTGTGATTGTAGCCATAAATTATCTCTCAAAGTGGCAGGTAAGTCCACTACAGGACCTATTGCCAATTTACCAAACTCAGAAGTGTTTTTTGGGAGTAGTGTTGAGAAGAACTGCACTGCACTTCCAGGTGGAGAAAGCTTCTATTGAAAGCTTAATGCACCAAATACCGACAAGAAAAATAAAAAAGATCATATGGCAAATGAAGTTGATGTAACATGGAAACACTTAAGTATCCTCAGTCCAACATGTCCAGACTGCTGGGTACTTTCATACATCATAACAAATAGCTCTTGTCATGCTCCTTTACTTCACAATGTGGAGTATCTGAAACTCTTGTCTTAAGAACCAGTATAGATCTTTCTATCCCCTGTGCTAGAATATCCAGACTAAAAGCAAAGGAAGCCCTGACAATTGGCAATATTACAATACTCAATACTTTTTCTTGGATATCTAGAGGACTCTGAGAGGGATTGATGGTTTACTGCACTGCTATTATGTGCATTTGCTGAGGGCCATGTGAAAGTGCTGGAAACTGCAGCTAACAAGAACAGAGTTCTGGTTTTGTAGGATTTGTTCTTCCAGTCTGGTTTTAGGTAGATAGGACCAAATTGAATGCCTGCCAAAACTTTGATGATGTCAAAATAGATACCAGTATATAAAATTTTGAAATTCCTGAAGTTTTGCTCATTTAAAATAAACTAAGAATGTGACAAACCAGTAGGATGCAATGCAGAAAGCTACTGACATATTTTTGAAGAAGAAAGATAGTATCAAGTGACTAAAGCAAGCATCCAAAAATGTTGAGGCTGGATAATGTTTAGGGATTGAGAAATGAAGATTCATAGAGAACAGATAACATATAAAGTACTGAGAAGATGTTTTAAAAAATTCATGTTATCTGACCTTCAGTGTAAGCCAGTCAAGGGTCTTTTGACAAATAAAAGCAAGTATCTAAGCTTTTACAGGCAAACATCAGTGTCAGTTCATTTTAGATGACTGATGACTCGACTAACCTATAGCACCACTTCACTGTGGCACACAGGGAGGAAAACAATTCACTTTGGGGATTCTTTTCATACTGCTAATCTGTACTAAAGATTAATTTGTACTTAAATTGTTACTGTTCTGTGTCCCATTTGTAGACCCATCTTATGAGACCCTATATGACACTACACTCAGTTTCTTTACCATTTTATATTCATTTCCATTCAGGTTTCTGAAGGATTCTAATCTTTTAGATGGGCACCATCCCCACTGTCCCAAGGGTGCAAATGCAGTAACAGTCACCAAAAAATCAGCAACTCTTAGCTGCCAGTCAAAATTCTGGCATGAGGATGAGTAATTCCTAATTTGCGAGGTCTAAATTTGATTTCCAAGAGCATCTAGAAGTCTTTACTGTCTTCCCAGAAAACATTAAAACCTTGAAAAAAATTGTGTATTGAAAAACCTGCTACTTTATAGTTTTGAAATCTGAACATACTATTTCTTTCCTTCTATAGCTGGGTGACATGATAATCAGAATTTTTCCTTTTCACCACGTATTGAGTTTCTGTGGCCAGGTTTTGGTAGCAGAGGGTGGGGGCTATAGGGGAGGTTTTTTGAGAAGCTGCTGGGAGCTTTCCCCCGTATCCAGCAGAGTCAATGCAAGCTAGCTCCAGGCTGGACCCACCGCGGGGCCAAGACCGGGCCAACCAGGACTGAAAGTAACACCTCTGTGATAACATATTTAACAAGAGAGAAAAAAAAGTTAAGGGGCAGATGTAACTGCTGCCAGAGAGGAACAGAGTGAGAACATGTGAACAATGCAGACACCAAGGTCAGTGCAGAAAGAAGGGCAGGAGATGCTACAGGTGCCGGAGCTGAGGTTCTCGTGCAGCCCACGGTGAAGACCATGGTGGAGCAGCTGTGCCCCTGCAGCCCATGGAGGATCACAGGGTGCAGAAATTCACCTGCAGCCCATGGAGGAGACCCATGCTGGAGCAGATGGATGCTGGAAGGAGGCTGTGACCCCGTGGGAGGCCCATGTTGGAGCAGGGGCCTGGCAGGGACCTGCTGACCCATGGGAAGAGGAGTCCACATTGGAGTAGGTTTTCCTGGTAGGAAAAGCCCCTGTGGGGGCGCTAGAGCAGCCTGTGTCTGAAAGAATGCACCCTGTGGAAAAGTTACCCTTGTGGTAGCAGTGTGCGAGGAACTGTTGCCTGCAGGATGGACTCACACTACAGCAGTTATTGAAGAATATTAGATATACTATATAATTAATATATGAAAAGGAGCACTTAAAACAGTAAAATAAAAAAATCTCTACAAAACCTGCCACACTAAGAAGTTACAGCACTGATTTTATTCTGCCTACAATCCACAAGAAGAGTAAATGACTGAGTAGGTACTACTGAATTTCTTGCTTTAAATCAATATAGCATCTGAACACTCAAGGGTTTACTTTTTCATTATTAAAAAGTCAGAAACATAGGCAATTTAATTACGTCAGTAAAAGCAGTGTGCATTTTCATGCATAAAGGGAATAATTTAGATCATATATTTTTGTCAAATCAATTTCTCATTGTTTCAGAAATGTTTCTGAATGCCAAATGTGAGACTATATTATACTACTCAGGTTGCTTTAAGATGATCAGATGGTCAAATATTACCTACTTAAATAAGATAACGACTATGAGATTAATCTAAGGTGAGGCAATATACCATAGATCAGAAAGCAAATGGCTGTGAGACGACTGCATGTTACTAGTGTAATAAAATCAAGAGCAAAAAAAGTATGTACCACTAGGGGTTTACCAATTGGAGTGAAAGTTAAATTAGAGATAATTTAATGTAATATTTATTACTGACTGCAAGATATGGCTTTTGCGTTTTCCCAAATGAGGCTCCTTTGAAAGGTGTACTGATTAAAACATACGCATTATTGTGCTCATGTTCGTAGCAAACTCAAATGGCTTATCAAAGTTTTTATATAATTATAAAGCTCCTACACATTTTTATAGTTGTGATACACTCTTGAATGTGTTTTATTTCTAACTGTGAAGCTTTAGTACCTTACAAGCAAAAAAGTCACTAAGAAAAGGAAAATACACCAATGTGTACTGACAACATTTACAATAGCACTTACATTAGTAGCAATAAAGTGTTTGGTAAGTAGTATTTTTTGTGAATTATGTGTATAATAAGAATTATATTGACTCAGTTGCTGGTGTAATTGCATCTTATTTTAGCAAAGCTCAATAACTCACTTTCCTAAGACTGAGGCTTCACTTTTCCAGAGACGATTTTCTACCATAGAATGAGCCAGCTTCTGGCTCTTTCTACTTATATAGTTAGGTGAACAGGGGTGGATTTGCTGAAGGACATGAGAAAGCCACAGTTTTATTAAGATCCTCATTGATGCAGTATCCGAGCATCACACCAGGTACCTATGCTAAAAGAACCTTCATGCTGCTCTTCAGTATTTAGATGTGACCTGAGGCATAGTAAGCCAAATAAACACCCATTCCAGATTTGTATTACAGCTATGCATTTATTCTATGAGAATAATACAAATTAGAGATTGAGTGGAATCCATACATTTTTTAGTACTTGATGAAAAAAGCCCTCTGTCTTTACAATAAACCTCAAAAAGTGGTATAAACTGAGCTGTGATCAGAATAGGTTCCCAGGTAAAAAGAAAAAAAAAGGAAAGTGCCAGATTCTGCACCTGGGATGAGGCAATCCTGGGTGTACGTATGACTTGTAAATGAGATGCTGGAAAGCAGTGTGATGGAAAGGGACCTGTGGGTCCAGGTCCATGGCAAGTTGAATATGAGTCAGCAGTGCCCTGGCCAGGAGGGCCAACCCTGTTCTGGGTTACATGAGGCAAAGCATCACCAGCTGGTTGAGGGAGGGGATTGTCCCGCTCTACTCTGCACTGGTGTAGCCTCACCCTGAATATTGTGGCAGTTTTGGGCACCCCAATATAAGAAAGATTTAAAGCTGTTAGAGACTGTCCAGAGGAGGGTAACAAAGATGGTGAAGGGCCTTGAGGGGAAGCTGTATGAGGAGCAGCTGAGGTCATTTGATCTGTTCACCCTGGAGCAGACTGAGAGGAGACCTCCTTCCAATCTACAACTTCCTTGTGAAGAGAAGAGGAGGGGCAGACACTGATCTCTTCTTTGTGATGACCACTGACAGGACCCAAGGGAATGGCCTGAAGTTTTGTCAGGGGAGGTTCAGGTTAGATATTAGGAAAACGTTTTTCACCCAGTGGTGGCTGGGTACTGGAACAGGCTCCCCAGGAAGGTGGTCATAGCGCCAAACCTGCCAGAGTTCAAGAAATGTTTGAATGATACTCTTGGACACATGGTGTGACTCTTGGGTATGGTCCTGCGCAGTGCCAGGAGTTGGACTTGATGATCTTTGTGGGTCCCTTCCAACTTGGCATATTCTGCGATTCTGTAAACTAAAAAAAAAATAGAAAATTTTGTCCAAAAGAATTTTTTACCTTGGTTCAAGTCTTAGAAGCCTGACTTGGATATGCAGGTCAGGGCATTCATCCACTTATGATGACAGCTCACTCTTCTGTAGAAACAGGTAAGAGTAATTTCTTTTTTTTTTTTTTTCCCAACAAAGCTTGATGATGGCTATCTCCTAGGCAGCACACTGGTGACTAAGAGACCTTGCTTTATGACCAGCATATGAGTCTGCAAACCAGCTGTTACACAGTTGAGGAAGAGAGGAGCCCTGGGATTGCTCATTTATTTATAACAAACATAAATCAGAATGCATACCCTCTTTCTTTAGATAGAAAGGCTTTAGATATAGATATGCACTTACTTTTGCGTGCATTTCTACTGAGCTTTCTGCACTCTGATTAGGCAGCCCAATGCATGAGAGTTTCTGGAATTCAGTTTTGGATCCAGGCATCTGAAGTCTAAAAAAGCACTCCCTTAAGGTCCTTTAGTTCTTCTTTTCAGTGTCCTCGGTCACTTAGCAGAGAATGCAGAAAACCTGGAATGAGAGAGAACGGTAGTACTTCCTGCATCTTTGCCTTGTCTTTAACATGTCTCATTTTCCTGTTTTTACATTGAATTCTGGGAATTGCACTGCCATGAGTAGGGGCTTTTTTAAAAATTATTTTTAACAAACTATTGTACAGCATTATTCTATTAAGGTTAATAAAATCAAGTATATGCTGGAAAAACGAAGAACAGTCTGGTCTGGTTTTATAAACAGTCACAAAAGGAGCCCTTAGAACACTCTTGTTGATCTAAAGTGTCTAAAACCTCACACATAGTTAGAGCACTCTGGTGGATCGAAAATGAAAGTATTCCACTAACAAAGCATTAAATAAAATTAATTCTTGTATAAAGAACAGATATTCCTGACTAAGTCAGCAATAACCAAAAATAATGTTGGCCTGAAAATCTTTCAGAGTCAATCTCTCAAGAAATCTCACCTAGAATAGTTACTTCTACTCATGAATAGCAATACAGAATTAGGGCCTCTTATGGGACAGTGAAGATATAGTGTTGTAATCACTTTCCCCTGTGACACAGCACTATTTATCCCCTAATGTTAGTTGCATTTAAAGTGGTATATTATCTGTTAATGGATATCAATCTGTCCTCTTTAACCTGATTAGCACTATTTATATCTTCATCTCAGTTATCCTAAAATCTGATCATACTGGGCATTGAACAAACATGTTATCAGCATGTAAGACAGTACACGGACAAAAAAGAAACTGGAAGCAACAGGCTTGTACTGGGTTCAGCCTAAAGATGTAGTGAGGAGACTGAGGAAAGCGGAGAGACATATACAGATGTTTATGAGAAATCTTCAGGGAGCTCCTCCAAAGCTGGAAAGCAGTGCAGAAAAACTGCAACAGTGCCTGTTTGAAAACGTGGCAAGTGGATGATGAATGAGTGATAAACATCTGATCCCATACAGAACAAGAGAAAACAAGACCTAGGATACTAAGAGCTGCAGAACTTTAAATAACCAACTGTGTTTGAGATGACAAAGAACCAGAAACAATATGGGAATAGTGGTCAGAGGTTTGGAGGAGAACAAAAACAATCTATTTGAAAGTTCAAGTAGGACTGTAGCAGAATTCTTCATGAATATTGCTGTGACAGGAACACATTTGCTAAGACTGAAGAAAGGCATGAGTGATTAGGTCCAGGAAACTTTAAACTTTGTGGATGTAGTGGTTTAACCCAGACTGGATGCCAGGAGCCCACTACAGCCACTCTCTCACTCACCCCTGCACATCGCAGAGGAGAGAAAATATAACAAAGGGCTTTGCAAGTTAAGGACCATAAAAGATTCCTTGTTAAACGCTGTACAGGCAAAACAGACCCCATGTGGGGATATTAGTTAAATTTATTACTAACAAGGTCAGAGCTTAGGAACGAGAAACATAAGAGACACTTTTCCCCCCACCTCCCCTTCTCCATGTTCAACCTCCTCTCCCCCAGTGGAACAGGGAGACAGGGTATGGGGGTCATGGACAAATGTTGTTTTTTTCAGCTGCTCAGGGAGAGAAGTCCTTACCCTACATCCCGTGGGGTCCCTCCCACTGGAGATAGTTCTTCACAAACTGCTCCAGTGTGAGCCTCTCCCAAAACAGGAGACAGTCCTTCATGAACTGCTCCGGTGAGAGTTCATCCCAGAGGCAACAGTTTTTCAGACACTGCTGCCACATGGGTCACTTTCCACAGGATGCATTCCTTCAGGTACAGCTGACCCAGCATGGGTCCCCCACAGGCCACAAGACCTACCAGGAAATCCTGCTCTAGCATGGACTCCTCTCCCCATGGGCTACAGGTCCCTGCCAGATCCCCACTCCAACGTGGGCTTCCCACGGAGTCACAGCCTGTCTCCAGCATCCCCTTGCTCTGGTATGGGCTCCTCCACAGGCTACAGGTGGATCTCTGCACTCCCACTTCATGGGCTGCAGAGGCACAGCTGCTCCACTATGGTGTTCACCATGGGCTGCAGGTGGATCTCAGCTCCGATGTCAGGAGCACCTCCTCCCGCTCCTTCTGCACTGACCTTGGTGTCTGCACCATTTTTCACATGTTCTCACTCTGCTACTCTCCGGCAACCATCTTTATCTAAACTAACCTTTTTTTTTTCCTTCCTTCTTAAATATGTTATCACAGAGGCGTTACTTTAATTACTGATTGGCCTGGCCTTGATCAGCGGCGGGTCCAACCTGGAGCCAGCTGGAATTGGTTCTGCTGGACATGGAGAAACCTTCCAGCAGCTTCTCGAAGAAGCCTCCCCCTCAGCCCCTCTGCTGCTACCAAAATCTGGCCACAGAAAACCCAATACACTTGGAGAGTAGGTAACCTATGATACAACTTTATGATATTCTGCAGGCTGACAGGAGTAATATATGCCGGTTATTAATGTGATGCAGGATAGAGAATACTTTAGAAAACTGGATGTAAAAATCCATGGGGCCTGATGGGATGCACTCATGATTGTTGAGGAAACTGATGTTATTAGAAAGCCATTATTGATTATCTTAAAATTGTCAAGGTAATTTGGAGAGATGCTTGAGAAATGGTGAAATTCTACCTTCAAAAAGGACAAAACACAGGACCCAGAGAACTACAGGTTGGTCAGCCTAACCTTGATCCCTGGCAAGGTGATGGAGTAACTAATCTCGAAAACCATTTCTAGGAACATGAAAGACAAGGAAGTAATCAGGAGCAGTCGGCATGGATTCACCAAGGAGAAGTCATGCTTGACCAGTTTGATAAACTTCTATGATGAAATTACTGGCTTAGTAGATGAAGGGAGAGCAGTGGATACCATCTTCCTCAGACTTCAGTTAGACTTTTTGACAGTGTGTCCCATAGCACCCTCATACAATAACCCTGCATGAGTGTGGGTTGGAGCAGAAGACCTCCAGGAGTCCCTTTCAACCTCAATGATTCTGTGTATCTTGAAGTCAAAAGTCTTTGATGAAGAACGGGGTATATAATCTGAGGCATAGTACTAAGCATCTTCTGAGATATGGCCATGCTTGATTCAGATAAAACTAAATACATAGCTGACTGCAAAATGCTGCATAGGTTACACAAAAAAAAAAAAAAAAAAAAAGATATTAAATATAACCTGAGTCTCAATCTCTCTCTACCATATATACCTCTACACTTGAAAAACTTTAACAGTATAATAAACAATTTTTGTGCAACTCAAAGGCACATTTTTCTGAATTTGTTTTTCTTTTTTTTCTACCATATTTAGAAGTATGTTCTTTGAAAACATTACTAAAATTACATTTCATTCATTGCCTTCTTCGACCTGTATAAAGTAATATAATTATTAAATATAACCTCAATACTAATTACTTCCTGAATGTATTCTGCTACATACCAAGTTTCATCAGGTTTGAAAGGTTTTAGTCTAGAACATTGAATGCTGTTTGCAAAGGTGAAATTTGAATTTTATCCATTTGTAAGTTGACTTATCCAGCCTACACTCACACTTGTGCTAATTAATACCCCAAGGCAAGAAAGTGTTTTTTGTGTCCCACATAAATATCTAAGCTAATTATTATGTTTCTCAGCACAAAGAAAAAAAAATCTGTTAATGTTCTACAATATTTAAAATCCTTTAAAAAATATTCAGCTTTAATAAAAAGTATAATTTTAATTATTTTTGCTGAAGTTGTAGAGTATTTCTAAGCAGCCTGAAAGTTCCATAAATCATAATAATTACATATGTGTTTGAATCTTTGCCCACTTTCTTAGCATTTCAGGGCATTAATCAACAAATTTTCTCATTAAAAATGTCTGTCATACTTTGTTGTTTCTTTCTCTCATGTTGTTGTCCCACACTTTGCATAACCTTGAATGATTTCTGATGCATCACAATATAGGATCAAAATGTGCCTTTGTTTACAGAACATAATATGTTTCTGCTGCACTGTGAATGACAGCAGAGCTAGATTAAAGATGAAACTCTGCTGGGTTTGTAAAAGAGTCCTTGGCTTTTGGTTCTTTGTTTAGAGATGAAGTTTCTTCACAAAGATGAGAATAAGAGAAGAATTTAAATTTGTCAACTATCATTGCATGATGCAACTGAAGCACAAATGTATAACATAATTGCATTCACAGTCGAGGTTCAGTGATCTGGATCTGTGTATCATTGATCTTCAAACTCACAACCTCTTTTCTATGTCTCGGGTGGAAACACCCTTCCAAAAGCTGTAGTTCGTAGATATACTATGTATGCTATTTTATGTGCTATGTGTGTGTTTTATGTAAATCCAAAAAGATTACACTTTACTGTAAAATTTCCACTTATCTGTAAACAGGCAAGTGGTTAACAGACGTTTAATAGAGCCAAGCAGGTGAACAGCTGTGACTCTGAGAACTGATATCCTCTAGTGCTGAATTAATAACAATTTATAACACAAGCTATTCATGTCCATAACTTATCCACAGTAATTTTCTTACTAAGACTTATTATCTATTGACCAACATAATTTTTTTTCCACTTGGCTCGTGGGAATGAGCAAGACTAAGCAGCTGAGAAAGAGCCAGTACACTAGTTCCATCATTGTATTCTTACTGGTATATGCAGAGGCATATACAAAGTGATTGCAAGATTCAGAGTTATCTTCAAGACATGATGTCCCCTGGATAAGTATCACTTATAGATTTTCTTTGTTAAATATGACTTCTTACTCATGTCTATGTTTAAAATTTGAAGCTACGCCTGAATACCCTGTATTTGTTCTTGTATACCTGGTATTTTAATCTTTGATTTAACTCCAGCTGTGGTTCGATGTGGATGAACAAATGGAATCTCCAATCACAGCACAATCTACCTACGTCCTTATATTTGTAAATTTTTTTGCCTCCCAATTATTGACAGAAGAATTAGATCAGGATCAGGAGTTTGCTGCTAACTCCACCATCACCCAGGAGACTACTGTGAGATGGTTTTTCTTTTGTCCCATAGTACCTTCAAGTTGGCAGGATGACACATCATTACACCTCTCTTTTAAGTGGTGACAGTGTAATTCCATAGCAAGACAATACTCCATTACTCAGATTTCAGAACAGAATCAGTGAAACTTCTGCCTTCCCTGAGACAAGTGTTACAGGGGAACAGCAGCTAGACTGGTCAGTCATTTCATGACTGATTTAGCGCTTGGTTTTAGCATCTTCCAAGGGAAGTGTATAACATCAGGAATAGCAGCTCAGACAGAGGTTATTATCATCAATTCCCAAAGTGAATGGCTGAGAGTTTCTAATGATCTGACTATCGGCATTTGGAAAAAGCACTGAGAATGTTGGCCCCATGTAATGCCCAATACGTAGCTAAGAAGCCTACATAAGACAAAATCCTCAGACATCCCTCCTTCTAGTAGAAGGTGTCCCTTCAATCAAAGATGATTGGAACTAGATGTTCTATACAGTGCCTTCCAATCCAAACCATTCTATGATTCCATGACACTTGAGGGCCATCACTGAATGCCATTTCAGCCAGGTCTGGCCTTTAGTCTTATTATCCTCACCCTCAGTCAGTGCCTGTATCAACAGCACTCACTTCTGCCAGCTGACTAGCACCAAGACATTCTTACTGGGCCATAGTCATATATTAGCATTCCTCTGGCAATGGCATGGCTGTGCTTGAGAAACCTGAACAGACCATCCCTAACCGTCAGCACAGATACAATCAATTATCACACTTTGGTCTAATGTAACAATGTATATGCTAAATGGTTTAACATTTTCTAATCAGGGTCACCCCATCCCAGACCAGAAATTTACCCACAGGCACTGCTGTTACCTATTGCTGTTGACACATATTGGTCTTACTCGGTTTATGAGGACTTTGCAATTAACAGCATTGAGAAAGGTTGTCTTTTTTTCCCCTTGATGAGTCTGCATGTGACCTCTTTAGAAGCCCAGCATACTCACAGGCTGGATTTTTCTAGACAGCTTTCTTCCCTTCCTAGTCTTCTGCCAGTACTTTTGTTTCTGCAGATGGGTCTCTACAGCTTTACATCTCTAGTTCCTGCTGGAGTTAATTCCTTCCCTGTTACACAGTGCTTATTGACCCACCACTCCACAAAATGGCATTTTTACCATAGACTGTATTAATCTACTTTGCTTACGAAGATGTCAAGATCTATAGTATCTATTATTTCTCTCTCTTTTAGTAGCCCAATTATTATGTCAAATAAAAAAATCAGTTTTTTCAAGAACAAATCAATTATGACTTTTATTTATTCTCAGTATGTTTGTACGTTCCTTAGCAATTTGTTCAATAATCTTCTAAGTGAACAAAACCAAGATTGGCTCATAATTTCTCAACATCTAATATTCCCTCTATCTGACTCCCAAAATTAGAGGGAAATTCTACACTACAGATGTTTTAGTTTTCAAGGATCACACCAATTCTCCACTAACTCCCCCCAAAAAAGTCACTGGAAGTTTTAGCAAGCTCTTTAAGTACTCCTGTACTTACTCCTGTTACAACTGCAGAGTGAATTTCATCAGGCTTTGCTAACGTAAAGTCATGGAATAATAGAATATCTTAATTTGGAAGGGAGCCGTAAAGATATCAAGTCCAAACTTGGAGGACTACCTAACAATAAACCATATGACTAAGACCAACTCAGTATTTAAACTGACTATGCAGCTCTGCTGTGTGTTATAAGCTGTATCTTCACTCACGGACACCTCAAACTAGCAGAGCAGAATGCGAGGATAGTAAGTTACCTATTGTTCCAGATGAACTGTCACATTAAATGACTCGTAAAATGCTTCTGAAGCAAGAATAAAAATAATCATAAATGTGTTGTCAATATCATAGCATATATCTGAATTTATTCATGTGCAGAAGCCTTTTCTACTCTGAGAATTTGGTCCTATAATGTCTATGATACTGTTGTCATAATCCACCAATAGGTTGGTGCTGCAAATTCCAGCTGGTTTTAACATTAGATCACCTCTATTAAAGTGGAGGACTATATTTGTTATAGAGCCTTAGTAGGTTGAGACCTTGGGTTTAAGGAAGAAGATACGGAGAAATAAAGATGTCACGATACAAACTGTTACTTTAAAGTCTTGCTCCCAACTCTCCTGCTTCAGACCTTACTGAATCTATCAGGCAGATAACTTTTGCTGAACTGACTACTATGACTAGAACAAACCAGGCTCCCAGCTGTCTCTATGTGGCTGCAAGGAGCTAGACATAAGGTGCTGGGTGCACAACCGGTGCTAATGGCATGGCAGGGGCCCGGGCAAAGCCTCTTATTCACACTGACATTCCTCTCAAAACCAATTCAGTTGTGTTTTGGGCTGTTGCTGCTTTTATAGGATGAGGGCAGATGACAGGTCCTGACTATAACCCTAATAAAATATTTACATTCTTATGATTAAATAATATATATGAATGACTTTTTTTGACAGGGTTGTAAAGCATTATACAACATAGGACTAAGCCCCAATGCCGGGATATTGGTTTTCAAACACAATTTGCACATCTTGAAAAAATCCAATAATAATAATATGCTATGGTAGTGACACCAAATATATATCATTCATTATTTCTTTTTCAATCTTATTTCATAAAAACGCTCTTATGAAACTCATCCTTCTAACCTCACAACTACAAGTCACATTTAATGTTTCCATTGTTGTGAAAGAGAAAACAATTGTTTTAGGATCTGAAGAAATATCACTTTTATAGAAGTTATCCAGGGATATTTCTTTTCAAATTTTGTTTTAAACATCCATTGAAATTAATCTAGTATAGAGATTCTTGTCAATTATTTCAATGAGTATATTATAACTATTCAGTATAAAGAAGATAGATTAGCTCCTTGACTTCAGCCTACAAGAGTTACATATTTATCTAGCACTTATTACTGTTATAAAGCACTGATTTAATTCAATTGGCAGCAGTGGTAGGATGACTTCATTGTGTGATTTTTCAAAGCACAAACAAAGCATTTAAAAAAAGTTGTTATTATTATTGTTAAAATCTATAGCTTTTCAGACAAAGCATACAAAGTATCGAGATCAAAAGTAGCAGTGAACTTAGTCTTTATATTTTAATATCAGTCTAACCAGTTTCCTAAAATTACATGACAGTCAGTTTCCTATGAGAAAACTATAAAACGGATAACAGGATTTTTTTTTGAAGGAAATGCATCAGTGAAGAGCCTACAGCTATATACATTACATGCAGTATGAATAAATAACTTATGTATTTTCTAAGCCCATAGATAAATATGGGATAATCCATTAACCCTGTAAGTCAATAAACCTAGTACCTCCACTGGTTGTGAAGATGAGAAACACATATCAGTCACCGACCAATTTTGCATATATATAAAATTAAGATAAGCAAAAAAACTGCATAAAGAAGAGATTTTTTTTTTACAGGAAAATGAAATTAGTTCATTGTTCCATATATAATAAACAATGATCACACCTAGAGATGACCACATCTTACAGGAAATTAAGTCTTAATATCAGAATAAGATTCCTAGAAAAAAAACGCCTATATGTATAAAATGTATAACACTTTTTATCAAAAGAGTCATTCATGTTTTTTAAGAAGAAAATATTCCCACTGTCTCTGTTTGGGAAATATAATAAATTGTTTGGCATATTTGTAACACCATTTTTGTTGTTTTCATTCTAATTTATTATAATACAGACCTCATAGTTTGAATTGTAAATAGTGTAATAGGAAATGCACAGAAACCTAAAAATATAAAACATCAGAAAAGCTTTTGCATGGATGCTTTTCTTCAAGAGCATGTTTTCTAGTTAAATGGTACATTTATAAGCAAGTGAGCACTTAATCCATTTGCATTCTGTTGAGATAAGTTATCAGTAGTTCAGTAATTGAATTTCTTTTTAATTCATATGGAGCTTGCCTGCAGGGGACACAATAACTGCTAGTCCCCAAATTACATAAACTTTACAATGTTCTGCTTGAAATCAAATAACAGAAAGCCAAAACAAACACACACACACACCAGAGCTTCGAGACAACTGGATTTTAAAGTATTTTCAGGGTGGGGGAGGGGTGAGACTCACAACTTTATTCTTGAGATTCAGCTTATTGAGTTTACTAAACTGTGTTAAAAGCTATTTAAAATACGTATCAGCATCAGTATAGACACAATACTGACAGAATTCTAAATCAGAGGTAATTATTCTGTAGACCTGCAAAACACAAATACTTGAATGGACCAATGAGTCTGGAATATCATCCTTTCCCCTGTGGTTAGCTTTCCTAACGGCAAAGAAAGGTTAGTCATCAAACTTCTTGCATGAGGAATGGATATATAAAAGGATATGTGCCTACACAGACACAGAAAATACGGATATCTACACTATTACAGCTTAAGGTCACTGTTTCTTAACTGCAGTTGTGCAAAATGGTTTAGGCAGATAACAAATCATAGACAAACCATGTTATATTCTCACATGTACTGAATGTTATTGACATGTCTCTCATCAGTACAATGGCATCAATTAATGCTACTTGTGGATTCAGTCTTTTGAGCAAACCACCAGTGGAGTTGCAAAAGAAATATAAAAAATGCAGCTCACCCTCTTCTCCTCTCCTCACCCACACCAGGGCTCCATCAGCAGCATGCTGCACCAAGCAGAAGCCATAATGTTGACATGTACACCCAAAAGCTACTACTTCCAACTTAATTGTGTTGTCATCACTTATCCTTATAGCATCATAGAATGGTTTGGGTTGCAAGGGACCTTAAAGATCACTTAGTTCTAACTTCCCTGACATAGGCAGGGACACCTTTCACCAGATTAAGTTGTTCAGAGCCCCATCTAGCCTGGCCTTGAACACTTCCAGGAATGGGGCATCCACACCTCTGAGAAACATCTTCCAATGCCTAGCCTAAACATAATAAAAGACCTATGTAGCCTGTATTTCATTGGCCTCCACTCAGCACCCTTGGCTATCCTTGATAGATCACTGCAACCATCACTTTGACAAGACTGGGACTCTCACCACCAAGAAGACTACAAGAAGTGGAACAATGGGACCAGAATCCACAGAGTGGTGATATTTCTGCTATTTAATCTCTCTGTCACTCTCTTTCTCTCCTCCCACCTCTCACTTTTCCCTATTTATTTCTATCTCTACCTCCCATTTATTGTTAATTAAAAATGTGTACTATTGACTTCAGCATATGGTCTCATTTGCATCTTAATTTGGGCAGAAGCATCTCTCTAATAATTTTAATAACTGGATCTTAACACCTGTCCTTCATGTTCCTTATCATAGCTTCTAGGAGGATCTGTTCCATAATTTTCCCAATGCTCAGAGGTGAGGCTGAGAGGTTGGTAGTTCCCAGGGTCCTCCTTTCTACTCTTTATAAAGATGGATACAATGTTTCCCTTTTTGTAGTCACTTGGGATGTCATCTGACTGTGACATCTGTGGTATCTTTTCAAACATCACAGAGAGCGGCTTGGCTACTACATTCTTTCCCTCAGGATTCTGGGATGCATCTCATTGGGTCCCATAGATTTATGCATGTTGAGTTTCCTCAGGTGGTCATGAATCTGATCTTTGCTTACAGTAAAGACTCCGTGTGGGTCTCAGTACTCTGCTGCAGTTTTCCTGACTCTAGACATTCGCCCTGCTCACCGCGATCGCCTGCTCTGCCGCAGGATGTGCCTGCACAACAGCTCTTCACCTTAATGAGTGGTGGTTAAGCCTCACACTACAAGAGATCCAACTGACTTTATTCTTTCAGTGATGGCAATTCAACTTGTTTGGCACTGGGCACAAAATGTCGCTGCTGCTGATTTCAAACACGTGATATTGCATATGGAAGGTTGTTGTCTATGAATGCGATCATACTCAAATGGCATTCCATGGTATACAAAGCTCACTTGAAACCACATTGTAATTGGACGTGTAGCTCTCAGTAGCTTATTGATAGTATTTCCATTTGTTTTTAAGATTTAGTAATAAAATATCACATTTAGGTTCACCAACCTAGAACTGGGAGTGACTACCGAAAAAAATTTTTAGCTACATTAATCAAAGTATTCTCCAACCTAAAGAGTCAGAAGAGAAAGCAGAAAGGCACTTCAAATCCACTGAGCACCAGGAAGAAGAGATTGGAGAGACTGCGACTTTAACATATCTTCCAGATGAAATCTGACTGGACCTGATCAATACTTTCACATCAATAACCTGTATTGCTTCCAGTAGAACATAACGGTTTAACTTAAATATAT
The DNA here is from genome assembly GCA_013400695.1 of Neodrepanis coruscans. Classification (NCBI taxonomy): domain Eukaryota; kingdom Metazoa; phylum Chordata; class Aves; order Passeriformes; family Philepittidae; genus Neodrepanis; species Neodrepanis coruscans. The sequence continues at coordinate 19,360 of VYZS01018556.1, read as the reverse complement.
GGTATTGTCAGCATTTAAATGGAATAGATCAGAAATGTGCTACGTCACCCTAGGATATATCAGGACCCTCTGTCAACTCCAGTTTTTCTAATTAGCAGTTATCTATTGAAAACCGTGGACTCCCACTCCTACTATTCTCTGAAAATCCCTGGCTGATGTATCTGGAAGTCATTCTCAGCCTGTGCTGCTAAGGAATAGTGCTGTGATGCAGTGTACATATCACTGTGTTGACTGCAAAAGGGCTTAGAGATTTAGAGCCAGAGATCTTTTAATAAAAGCTTCTTTCTTCCCACTTTCACTGCTATCCCAAGTACTTTTGTCATAAATCACAAAAGCAAGTATCTTTATCTCTCATAACTAAAGTACCAAAAAGCTATGGCTTTGCAAGAGCCTTAATGTGTGACACCTGTGTTTCTTTTTTTTTAACCCAGTAAATATTTGCAAGTGGGAATATGAGTGATCTGATTCTTTACTTTTTTTCCCTAATGGGAAGCACAGCTCTTTTGGAGGTGAAATGCTGGCTTTCCTAGCACTCATCCTTGCATTGTCTCCAATATTGATCGCTGAACAAGTCATAGATTCAGTGAGAATAAAGTGCAAGGGAAAGCACAGGGGATATGGAAAGCTACAACACATAATCTATTAAAGAAAAATGCTTTTGAAACCTGTGAATATGTTTTTTACAATGTAACTCTCTTGTTTTTCCGCTTCTGTTGAAAAACAGAGATGGAGAACACTGAAACTCAAGTTTCTAAGACAACAGTGCTGTCTGTCCCTGAACCCAGACTGAGAACAATTGCTTCTATAAAATGGTATTTCCACAGCTTCTACAGAGTAAATAAGGTGATCCATTGACCCTTCTGCAATGTTTTAATTATATATTTGATGTTTACAGCTTATTTTTTCCAGCTCACTGTAACCCAAACTAAACAGTACATCAAGAAATGAAAGAAGGGTGTATTTTAGAGCAGCAAAGGTTGCGTAAGAGCCTTGGTACTAATCATTGTTGCAGCAGAAATTTGATAAAAATGTGAGTTGCTGTAAGGGATAGAGAATCCTATAGAGATCTAACAAATCAGTAAGCCAAATTAAAGCTGTTAACTAGATATCGATGAGCTGGTTTGTCAGTTATTGTTGAAGCATTGTAGGTGAAGAATCACTGAATAAGTTGTTATATCTGGGAATTGGAAAATTAAGCTTGTGGATTTTATTGCCAGTGAAACAAATTTAGCTGTTTACAATTGATAAATTACACTGATTTGTTTTTTGTATTTTCTTTAGCTACAAAGTCCATAACTCAGGCTGATTCATTTTAATGCATGGATTTTACTTGACTACAAAGGACCCTAATTTTTTTTAGACGGATGGCCTAAGCATTACTCATTATACTTGTTTGTTCAGTGTGGCTTTGTTTTTTACAAAATATGAGTTACGATTCACTTACAACGCTGCTAGAGTTATTCTACTGCATCTCACAGGTTGAAGATACACTTGAAATGAATATTTGTCTCCTAGCCTTGCTATTTTCCTCTGAATTCTTAAAAAAAAAAAAAGATTTGGGAAGGGGGAGAGAAAGAGAGAAATCATATTTTCAGGTAACCTGTTTAGTCTGAATAAAGATGAAGATTAAAAGATCTGCATCACTATGACACTACTAGAGTATCAGTATTGATTCTCAACTTTTTTACATTGACAATACTAATAAAGACAAAAACTGGCAAGAGAAAAGTCTGAAAATCTTAATTTTATAGGAGATTTTAGAATATTTCTAGGGAACTGAAAAGACAGAGATTAACCTGAAGGACTGATGGGAGCCAGGCATAACGTTACCTATAAGAATAACTGGCAAAGATTCTGAAATCATGCTGGGTGGGAAAGTATTAACATGACCTTTGGCTAAATACTGTATGTACAGCCTTTTTGGTTTGAAGTTTACTTTAGGCAGGGATTCTTAGTAGTGTGGTGGAACATCCAAAACAGAACTAACTACATGCAATGCACATACTTGCAGGAAATTATACAGAAAGGTCTCTCTAATTTAAAATATCTACGCAATTCTATGGTGGAATTACAGCACAGTAGAAACTGGGAATATTAGGTAATTGTCAGGCTTCAGCTTGGAAGACATTAATGAATTATTAGAAAAAGGTACTTGGAAAAAGCTGATCTCATCTGTAGATAAGGTCTCAATGAGGAGAAGTAAGGCAATATAAAAGATGTATTTTCTGCGGAACTTGAAAATGGGCTCTTTCTGATTTAAATTCTCATGACATGTCATAGAAGTTGTCTTTATGGACTTTAGTGATGATAAAGTAAAGGAAGATGTAGGAAAATGAACAACAAACAGTGAAACCTTTCAGAGTGTAAAATTAAATTAATGAATTTTGTCATCTATGAAGATTTTACAAAGAGCACTACGTATTTTCATAGCAATATAAACAGGCATAATTGGATACTTACATACAAATTCACCAATCAGCTTAAGCATACTCTCCTTAGTTCAAGACATACGAATAATGTCCAAAATTATCCCACTATGAGAATCTAAGATTTAATAATGGTTGGGATTAATATCCTGTAAGAGCAAGAGTATGTGTATGTGTTTCTCTAAGTCCTGTTATACTACAGAGTAGACTGAAATTGGCAAAAGAAAGATAGAAGATAGAATTTCTGAGGAAATCAAAATCCAATCAGAAATAACAATAAATAGAAATAGATTTGAAAATGCAAACATAGTCTCTCAATGCTTAAAGATAAAGTTAATATCAAGTGAATATGACCAGAGACATGGCAAAGGTGAGATAATTTCAGTAACTCAGAGTAAAAACAACTAAACACTTCATGTTTGTAGGAAAATAAGTGAGTCATTTTGGTAAAGGACAGTGTGCTTTCCATGCCAAGCTTTTTTGATGGAGAACAAAATTGTGAAGAAATCCAAAACCCTATCTCGACACTCAGATATGAAAAGTATGTGTTGTAAACTTTTTCAGAGAATTATTAAAAGAGGAAGACATAAACAGAGTCAAACAAAATCTTTCCAACAAATGTCTTTCTGTAATTTAGAGCTTCAGAAAAATTTCATGAGGTCACAAGAGGAAGACCTACAACTACTCTTAAGAAAAGGGGGGAAAAATGAAATGCAACCACTGTGAAATGTTCCATCTCATTATATTCTACAGAACTTCAATCCTTCGCTTTTTGAAAACACTCCTTGCTTAGCTAGTTTGGGAGAGTATTGTTTGGATTCCACACAGACAGCCTAACTGGGATCAACTGTTTTCAGTTCCTCAAGTACCTGGTAGAAGATTGGAAGCTTTTGAAAGCATATTTTCTCAGGAGTTTTAAAAATCTTACAGTAACAGATCGCAAAATGCTCTCCAGGTTGAAATTATGTAATTTTAAAGCATAGTAAAATTAGTAGGAATACCTGTATTTCAATATAGAATAGAATCTCTTCCACTGTCTCTTTAAGTAATTTCAGATTAAGCACATTGTCTGTAATTTCTTAGTATATCCTCACACAAATATGAAAGACTATTGATAGTAGCTTGTTAAGAAGTTTAAATACTAAAAGATCTTGATTTCTGGTAACAATTGATAAGAGAACACTTTTCAAGTAAGAGTTACTTTCCATGAAGATTATTTTTTACCTGCAACACCTGAGAAAACATAACTTTAGTTACAAAAAACATTCTGCTTTATGCTGTCATAAGAAATGAGAAGTAAATAAAAGATAACAAAAGCTCCTGAAAGAGTTATGAAAATGACTCGAGAAGAATTTTTAGCAAGGAATGAACTATAGGTGGAAAAGAAAAGCATATTATAAATATAAATAAGAGAATTTAAGAGGGTGAGGTATGCATTTCAGATAATAAATAGACAGGAGAAACACTCAGTATAGATGTGCTGTTTGGTGACATGGTTTAGAGGTGGACCTGACAATGTTAGGTCAGTGGATGGGCATGATGATCTTGGAGGTCTTTTCCAACTTCAATGATTCTCTGATTCTGTGATTTTATACAAAACATGACCTAATAGCTCTGAATATGCACTGATATAATCAACAGTGGGAATCACATTAAAATAAATGAAGGCAAGTTAGCCACAGTATTTCCTCTTAAGATTACCAACCTGCATCAGTTACAATATGACAGATAGTCCCTCTAGATAGACAGGTTACAGTTGTATTCAGACATCTCCCTGATCACTAAAACAAAGTAATTTCATTGAAAAATACCGAAAGTTTAATAATAATATATTCTACTGTCAAAAACCATACTGTAACCAAGGCATGAATCCTGACAAGGTTCTTTCTTTTTATGTAACATTACCATTGTCAGACAGACGTTACAGCATATAGTCAAGTGAACTACCAGTAACCCTAGCCCTAAGTTAGTGTGCAGGGTAATGATTCCAGAATGATACCAGAAGCCTTGGAAGCGCAAAGCAGAAGCACAGGTTGAAACCAGGGAGGCTAAGACCATGAATACTTCTTGACTTGGAGTCAAGTGACTATGGTCACTTCTTGATCAATCTGAGTGCAACCTGGGTAGGGACTGGCTTCAGAGCACAATAGAAGTAATGCCATGGCTTCATTTTGCTGATGAAGTCATTAGCAGGTTATAAGAAAGGTGTGTATCCTGAACAGTGGGGAGAGAAAATAGGAAGCTCCAGCTCAAGAAGACTATAAGGATTGAAGGATGGTGAGGGACTTTTCTTTTAAATGTTATGGCATCATGTGGTGGTTTTACCACAACTTCAGTGATTTTTGGAGCAGAGACTCTGAGAGAAGTCACAAACACACCCCAAAAATGAAGAGAACACACAAACAATCACAGTTTATTTTACGCAAACACCAAAACCCGACAAACAAAGTACAAAACAGACAAATCAAATAAATAAATTTCCTCCAGGGCCCTCGTTTGGGGCAAGGACACTCTGGCGAGTAGTGCTTTTCTCTGTCTCTCTCAGAGCCCGGCAAAGAGACTCCACGGTATTTAGAAGGGAGCGTGTGGTCTTGAGGGCCCCTTAGCCTTTCCCTCTGGCCAGTTCCGACTGAGGGGAACAACTTAAGAGGATTACAAAACCGCGCCCCTCCCCCCTTTCCTCCCTTTTGCCCGAGGAGAGATTTAGTGCT
>VYZS01018553.1:50981-65160 GCA_013400695.1 Neodrepanis coruscans | reverse complement strand
ATTGTCCAAAACCAGGACAGCATGAGACAAAAGGTTTCATTTTGGGACACTCATGTGAGGAAAAACAAGAAGTCGTAAAATTTCACTAAGAAACATCCTTTTATTCCATGCCTTACAAGGCCTGAGAAGACCTCATGTAGATGTTTCAAATCACAGCCTCTTGATATTTACTCAGGTATTTTGTAGAAGGTAAACTAAAACAGCTACAACACAGGCCTCCCACTCTTGAAAACTCCCCCAGCTCTGTGCTAGAATACTTGATAGAAGCTGGGCTTGGTTTTGCTTCTGCCTTGATTGGAACAGAGAAGTAATGAAACCTCAGCTTCATTGTTTTTAATCACATAGGAGGATCCCAGGCCCTTGATCAATGTTTTGGTTTAGACAAAGAATCAGCTTCACAAGAGCAAAGCAGGAACACTTCTCTGAGAGCTGGGTATTTACGGCACTCTGTTCAAAAGTGTAATATCTGTCTCCTGAAGAGGAAGGAACTTCGTTCAACTTCCCTATGTCTAGAGTGAATACACAAACCATATTACTCAATGAAGAATATTATATTCTTCATGGGAAAAAAAAATAAATCTATTAATACATTTAATCAGAATAAAAAAATTCAGATCTTCCTTAGATGGCATTTCTGTTACTCGGTAAAAAGAGCCATTGTTCATATTTCACTCTGATACTCTCCTAGGAAGTAATAAAAAGAATGTCCAGGGAAACAAGGCATAGTTGGAGCACCTCTGGAATTTGGAAATCCTTAACTTCCATAAACTTTTTAATTGGCATAGTCAGTAGTGTTCTCTAGGCCATGTTTCTTGAACTAGAACATCAAGGGAGGCAAAATACGATCAATGAAAATGGCTGTAAAATAGAAGATTTTTAAGCATACACTCAAGCTGGGAAACAAATGCAAAAGAGGATAAAGAAATAAAAGAAAAATTAAAAAAAACCAACCCAGACTAAATTTTGAATATGATTTATATGTGACTGTAAACAACAGCCACTGTAACATACTATACAAAGTAGTTCCTTCATTCCCCTCCCCTGTTCCACCCCTAAAACAATGATAAAATTTCTTGGATTCAGTTCAAGCTTCCACAGTCCATTTATCTTGTGCTTTGCTTGTGTGTTTTAAGCCCCTTTGCTAGAGTACCATTTGAGACTGTGCAAACCCAGAGTGATCTGATGCAAGGAATGAAACCTAAAATCAGAAATACATAAAAAGCAATCTTCAACAAGATCAGCTCTTAAAGTGGCTTATTGCAAAACTATACACTAAGCAACATCCTGATTCAAGGGAAGAAACAGGACCACAGCAAAACACATCAGTGAGTTGTAGCAATTCTGAGAAGTTTCCCCAAGTCCAAATGTCATCTTGGATATATTGATCACAGTCAAGCAGTCTACTTACCCCTTGCACAGGCAAGAACATAAACTCTCATTGTCTGAAACACAAACCTACTGAAGAACAGAGAATGTCACTTCACATCAGGAGTCCTAAGCAATGCCAGTTGAGCTGTACTGCTGAAACACTAAAGAATGAGGACAAAGTAAGTCATCACAAAGTGGAGTTTTGGAAAACAGAAGGCTAACATAACATGATACAAATGTCTCCGTTATTTTCTTATCACATAGGTGGAGAGGATAGCTCAAATCTGGAGATGTGGAAGCTGCCAAGTAGGCAAGGACACAAACTACCCAGGAGGAAACACTCATCACGATAATGTAAACATCAATCACCATATTTCAGATACTCTGGGAACAGATCTGAGTGTCCCAGTTTATGGGAGCCTCAAGTACAGCCTCCTTCCAGCCTGAAATAACAAATGTCACCATTTTACCTAAATAGTCACCAGATTTTTGATTATGTGAGCTCCCCACTGCTTGATTCATAGAAGCAATCTTTGTTACGACTGTCCCTCACTTCTATCCTCCTATCCAGGGACAAATGGTAATACTATCCAATACATTATGCTAAACCATTTATGCAGAATATATTTCAAAAGAAATATTGGAGGAAAAAGAGGCGTAGTTACTTTCCATATAAGCATTTGACCACAAGTTCAGAAACTAATTTTCTTTAGTAGCATATGGCTCGTTAAATTCTTCCACATTTAAAAATTATGCATTGTCCTATAGCCATATTACATTGTAAGAAAGTAATGTAGCATTTATAATTCTTCAGGAATAAATGAGTGTGGAGACTTGTATTCGTTCTTTGTCCATTGCGGTATTCAGCTTGAGTTTTTAGTCAATTTATTCACATTATCCTGAAATATATTGTAACAATAAAAAGAGTGTATTAGCATCAAACTTCACCCTGTGAGTGCAAATAATAAAGCTTTTTATGTGGCTGTTTGCAGCTTGCTTTAATTATTCTGTGTGCTTACTGTCTGATTTACATCCAGAAATAACTGGCAGAAAATAAATTTATGCTTCATAACTTCATACTACAAAATGTAAAAAGTACTGGGATGGGATTTGCTAAATCTCACCTTGATGTCTAATTATGTCGGAGACCACAGCAAATAATAGACATCTGAGAAAGGAATTGTTTTAGGTGTACACCACTGCCTGTTAATTATATGTAATCAGAACTATTCAGTTAGACATCTGAGGCCTTCTGTACTCATTATTTTTGAAAGCTAAAAATTGCCTTTTGGCTGCACAGTTTCTTTCAGTCTAGGAATGCTTATCAGGTTGATAAGCAATTTTGTTTTGCTTGGAGTCTTCTGAGAGATGAGGGGGGAGTTGAGGCTTTGGGAAATACTTGAGGAGGTGAACAAGAAAGGAAGTGTACTAGGTACATAAACCAAGTGGACAGCAGAGCTGGATTGTTTATATTAAAAGCTGCCTCACATCACACTTTTTTTTTTTTCCATAAGCAACTGTGCTTTCATAGCAGAAACTGAAGTTCTAGGTCATTTCTTCCAAGAAACATTCCTCTTATCTCAACAGTGTGATGATCACTGCTACAGTTAACACCAAATGACAAAAATTGTTGCAACATTCTGAAGTTCTAGGTCATTTCTTCCAAGAAACATTCCTCTTATCTCAACAGTGTGATGATCACTGCTACAGCTAACACCAAATGACAGAAATTGTTGCAACATTTGGAGCTGGGGATAGCTAACTGTGGAGATAAGGCCTCTGTATACTCCCCCAGCTACTTCCCTCATAGCTGCAGGCAAGCTGCCTCTTCTGCGAAAGTGTGTGCCCATGTTCTGAAACCCATTTCCCCCTTCTGACTAGTTGCAAGTGTCATGAGGTAACCAGAGCTTCCTTCACTTTATGGACTGGAGGTGTCCCCAGACTGCTTGTTTCTGCTGCCACTGCCTTCAGTTTCTTACACACTTCACTGTTCCTGTTGTCCACCAGGCTGAGAGCTCTACAAGCAGTCATACTGAAGACTTAAACTCCATCATGCAGAGATTTCCTTCAGTACTGGGGGAGGGGGAACAAAAAGAAATGACAGATTTTCTTTGAAAGGCATGAAGTTCATACACTGGAAATACGCAGTAAAACAAGAGCATAAACAATGTGATTGCACAGTTTCCAGGCTGGTAGAAAATACATTGGAGGAATTGTTGCAGAACAAACCTACAAATACCCTTTTTGGCTTTGAGTCGGTGCTTTGAGATTAAAGAAGCAAAGTCTCTTATAGACACTGTATGGAGACAGACCAGATGAAATCTGATTCTTTTTTGTTGGCGTCATAGTTTAACCTTGATATCCTAGTTCAATACTATTTCTCTGATAAAATATTTTTTTAAAAAAAATATGATTCCATGTCTCAATTTAAGGGCACACCTGTGATAATTCCGTCTTTCCTCCCACATAGCTTCAAGATCATGTACATATCTTCCAAATACTACTTTACTTTCTTATATGGATGAGAGGTTTTCTCCTTCTGAATTAGATCATTACTATTTGCTATTATTTTCAGTATTGAAGAAAAGAAAAATCACTCCTGGGTATCTGAAGAAACATAAATAAGACTACTTGTAGCTTAAGCAAAACCAAGCAGAAGAGTTTGTGCTAAACTCTTATCTTGTGCTCAATAACCATACAGACTGTGCTCTACTGGATTGTAATCACAGTTCAACATAATATTGATGAGGGACAGCATAATCAGATATAAATGCTTTGCTCCCTTGCACATGCAAAACATTACTGGCAACTCTTTTTGTATTTTATATAGGGTTGATGATATATGTTGCATACAAATTAGTAACACAATCTTAAAAAAATTAATAGGTTTTAAATACATATTTAAGAACATTAAGAATGTGTTGACAGAAAACAAATGGGAAGGACTGAAAGAGATAAGATAATTCAGAGACAAGTAAGAGCATTAAAAAAAACAAAGGCACAAGGGAGATGTTGCTTGCTTATTGTTTTACACTGAAGACACTAATTTTGCCTCTGTAGTTATATTCATTTTCTCTGATACCTGTTCCAGAAATTCTCAGATTTAATATCATTCTGTTCATCCCTAAAATACAGCCAATTAAAGTAAACAGTTTGCCACCACTGTCTGCCACATATAGCACTTTATTTCTTCTCCAAAGTGAACTATAAGCAGTCTTCTCTGGTGAAGTACAAAAGTCTTGACACTATGCTAGAGATCATTAAAAAAACCCCACTCAAACTACCTTTTGATCTGAAAAGGCACTTAAATGTTTTGCCATGACAAAATTTATTTCACCTTCAATGCCAAAATCTATTCTCAAATGACCATGATGTTTTGCTCAAATCTGATTTAATCATGTTATTGACAGTTCCCAAAGGAAGTGATTGAGGATGAGTCCATTCAATGCTTCTCTTTATCTTGATGTTTCAGTACTAGGAATTTCTTACAGTCTGTGAGTTACATGAGAATTTTAAACATGGTCATGACAAAGGACTAGACACGTTCAAAAGCATCAGCAAGCCAAACTCCTTGCATTAGCTAATTTATTGACCTCATCAGGTTTTCCCACTTGAAAATCATTTTGTATTTATTTCCATATTATTTACTGACACCTTCTGAAATCATGTGAAAATTCTTCCTCCTGGAAATGTGTATGTGCATAACATAGTGCAAGAAATGCACTCAGTTATGCGACAATTAACATTGTGCGCAAGCTTCATTATATTCACCAAAACCAAAATGCCATTTGCTTCAGTTTATACTTCTGCCACTGTACTTATCTTCTGTCTTTTATCAAGGAGTGTCAGGAAGGAAAAGTAATTTTTGAAAAGAGCTAAGGACAACTGCAACTAGAAGAGACTTTTTAAGAAGTCAGTGCCAAGACTTAGTGTTATAGGTTGGGAAATAAACCCGTTCCCCCCCATTCCTCACCGGGGCTGTCGCGCCCATGGGGACCGCGTCTGGAACAGAGCTGCCGGCAGTCCAGCACCGGGGGCTGCCCCGCGCTCGCACGGGCGTGTGCCGAGAGATGCTAGGGCTGAGAGAGGCGGCACCAGGCGAGCCGGTGGCGGCGGTGGNAGGCAGGTGGCCTGGGGGTTACCTTGCAGCTATTCCCCAGGGGCCGAAGACCACATCTTCTCCTTTTTCAGCACTAAATCCCTCCTTGGGCTAAGGGAGGGAGGGGGTTGTGCGCGGTTTTTATAATTTTCTTGAGTTGTTCCTTCAGTCAAAACCGGGCAGAGGCTCGCGGCTAAGGGGATCTTCAGACCACGTGATCCCTTCTAATTACCTCGGAGTCTCCCAGGGGGGCCCAGAGAGAGAGAGAGAGACAAGCACTATCTCCAGAGTGGGCACACCTCAAACGCGGGCCCTGGAAAATTTAATTTGTTTGTCTGTTTTGCACTTTATTTGTCAGGTTTTTGTGTTTGTGCAAAATAAACTGTGATATTTGTGTGTTTCTTCATTTTGAGGTGTGTTTGTGACTTCTCTCAGAGTCTCTGGTCCAAAATCACTGAATTTGTGGTAAAACCACCACACTTAGAAAGGCACAAAGTGAGTGATGACAAATTGCATGCATAATAATATCGGAAAAATGCTGACTATTGTACAACATGGGTAGTCCTCACTGAGGCTTAAAAGTAGTGGATGAGCAAATTCATACATAGAGGTACATTTTTACTTCAAGGATTACTAAAACAGTAAAATTACAGATAAGATTATTTTACTTTGGTTATATGTTATTAGCGAGATTTCACTGCTCTACTTCATAAAAAAATAGGACATAATTGAAGGAATAAAATCTACCATATTTCCCCTTGGACTTTTTTCTAAATACTAAAATCCTGGACTGCTATCAAAACTAGACTTTTCTTGAATGAGAATAAAAGAGGATATTTCAAGACTGAACTATGTAAAAGCACTTTGGTTTTAAGGAGATTCATAATGACAATAACAAAAGAGTTTGCCTGTCTTGAGGAAATGGAAGATTACTTTTTTTGAACAGATTATTGTATGAGTCCTTTAGAGAAAACGTAACCCTTAGGAGGTACGTAACAATCAAACCACAGCTAGTATGAACCTGGGCCAGATCCAGGGAAGAAAGAGGTCTTTCATGTAGGCATTAAGAGAGAAATTATCTACTCAGTCTGAAAATACCATTTAGCTGGTGCCTTACCTTGCAGTCACCCAAATGCTACAAAGTGCAATGGCTGTGCATTTGATGGGCATCTCTTAAAAGGGTTTTGTGCATCACACGTTCATTTTGATGGGATGGATGTACTCAGCTTCCCCAGTCAGACTGCACTATAATCCATGCACATGCCTCTATGTTCCAGGATGGTTTTTTTAGCAGTGCTAACAACCAGCTCCCTTTCCAAAGGCAGCCAGTCTCCTAACACTAGCTCTGTGCAGGACAGCTGGGGGACAGCAAATCTCAGGAGCCAGAGTTAAGGATCAGCAGGTAGCACAGTCCTGTGAGGCAGAAACACTGCTTGAAGTCCCCTTCCAAGGCATTCCCTGGCCAGGGGAATGTCCTGAGCTGCCTGTCTCACCTCTGAGGTGAGGCGTCCCTCACTGCTCAGAAGTTGCAATTCAGGGGATTTCAGTTCACTGGCAGGGATTTCAGTTCACAAGGGCCTTTTCCTGGTCTTTGCTTCAAGATCTGCTATTAATTAAACTGCTATTAGAGGAAATGCTTATGTAATATTTGGAGTACTTAGAGGTGCTGGAGTTACTCAGAGTGCCATGAACACTTCGGGGCTGGGGCTTGGCACCTTCCCAGCTAATGAGGTTTCTTCTGCTTCCCATCAAAGGGCTGTAAAATGTTTCCACCACAGGAAAAACATGACTTGATACCTACAGGTAAGACTTTCACACTAAAAGTAAAATTTGAAATACGAAATGAAAAATTGGGTTCCCAATGCTCTTTCAAGAACAGTTACTGAACAAAGTACATAAATGGGATTAAGAGTATTTCCAGTCACTCCCCAGTGAGTGCTCTGACCATTTGGCCACAGATTCATGCTCTTTTTAAGTCTGCCTCTTTGGCCCAATTAATTTTTAATTAATGCTGTAACAAATGTAAAAGCTACTGCAGAGCGAGTGGAGAGACAGGGATGAGACTGCAGCCCGATATGTTGCAAGAACAGGTACCACCTCCATGCCATTTCACTTTGGGATTTTACCCCACTTTGGACATTGAAAAGATGTCACTTCACAGTTTCTCATTTATCAACCAGTTTAGGTCAAGGTCAATCCCTGATTGCATAGATCTCTGTATCTGCTCTAACGGTAAATGCAGAAAGTGCAATTTAGTTGTGATGTTGGTATCGATAATCTTGCCTTGAGAGTGAGCATGCAATATTCTGGTTATGTACTTTAAATACCATATTAGAGAGACAAAGGCAGGTTGGCTTTACCATCTTCCTTAAGGAAACCAATATATTCAATGAACATAATTTACGAAGCCAGATAGGTACAAAAATAAAAGCACTGTCTTCATTCTTGAACCTGGGACAGAAGCGAGTTTGTTAAAAAGACAAAGCTCTGAAGAGTGTCAAGACAAGCCTGAGGGATAAAGAAAAGATAATCCCTTACTGAGAGGGAGAATGTGAGACCCGAAAGATACAAATGGTGACACACTACAAGCAAAAAAATCCTAAATTCAGCATAATGGTAGATGAGTAATTTTTTTTGTGCAGGAGTACATAAATTCCTTGCTTCAACAAAATAAAAAATTGAGACAAAATCTATAACAGCAGGTGGATTTTAAACAGCAAAGCAAGGGATTTTAAACCCTGCAAGCAAAGACAGGAAAAAAAGGGCCTGAGTCTTATTCTGAGAAACAACTTTCTCAAGTCCTAACTTTTATCACCATGTGGAAAATATTTAATTCATTGAGGTTTTGATAGACACAGCAAGGAAAAAGAAAATTAGGCAACACAAGAAACACTGAGACACACAACAACCACTTCCCCCCCGACCCCCACTGCCAAAATGGTTTCCCTAGCTTTTCTACTAGATCCTTTTTGTTAGATGCTGTCTACAACATGAAGCATCTAGCACTTAAAGACATTTAAGATGCTGTGTCGGACAACTTCTAAACATCTGATCCTCACTTTTGCATTTCTTTTTCTCTTTAAAAGAAATGAAAGCTCTCAAAAGCTCCTGTTCTGCAATTTTTCACCATATTAATGCCACTAGAACCCTGTAATTATAATTACAATTTGATAACCGAATCTTTGCTTTTATAATTACCAGATTGCAGGAATGTCCTTAGTAGCATTTAGGGAGATATGCCAGGATTAACTATAGCATTCAAGTGTTTGAAATAATGCACTTTAGTGTTCACAAGGAAGAAACAAGGTGTTATTTCTAAAGTCATCTAATTTTGTATTGATTTCAACAAAAGAACTCTGTGCCAATATTTAGTATTTAGTATCCTTTCAGATTTCTAAATGTTTTAAATAGACCCAACACTGTCACCATGCAACCTTCCATTATAATAGGCATGAGAGATGAATAATGGTTTCAAAAGTTGAGTGGATATAACTATAATCAGAAATAACAGCAAAAAATCACACAAACCATGTTAAAATATTCATACTCCTTGATTTAGTCATATAAGATGATATTCATCATCTTGCACCTTGCTATCAAGAGGAGATGTGCACTCACAGCCCGAACAACCTTGGGCTCCATCAAAAGCGTTGTGGCCAGCAGGTCAAGGGAGGTGATTCTGCCCCTCCACATCCTTCCAGCCCAAGAAGGATGTAGAACTGTTGGAGCAAGACTAGAGGAGAGCCATCAAGGTTATCAGAGGGCTGGAGCACCTCCTCCTATGAAGTCAGACTGAGAGTTGGGGTTATTCAGCTTGGAGAAGGGAAGGCCCCAGGAAGACCTTACTGTGTTTTTCCAGTACCTGAAGGGTGCTTATGAGAGAGCTGGGGAGGGACTTTTTACAAGAACATGTAATGACAGGACAAGAGAGAACAGCTTCAAACTGAGGGCAAGTTTAGATTAGATTAGAAAGAAATTATTTACTGTGAAGGTGATAGGCACTGGCAGAAGCTGACCAGAGAAGTTGTGGATTCCCTATCTCTGGAAGAGTTCAGTGCCAGGTTGGATGAAGCTTTGGGCTAGGGCCCTGTCCATGGCGGGGCTGGAACTTTAAAGTCCATTCCAACCCAAACTATTTATGATTCTATGATTCAATATTGTCAAAATTGTCAAAAATTCAATTACTAGGAATACTGATGTTATGACTATGACACTTCATTAAATATTTGATTTACCACAACCAGTCTCATCTGGCTCTAGTCACCTCCACTCAAAAAGACAAGATCTCTCAAAACAACCAAACATGCAGTATCTTCCAGCAAAGATCAATGATTTTTTTTTTTTTTTACATTTAAGACTACACAGTTTATAGGTGTCTCCAGATAATGATGACATTTCCTTTTGTCTTACATGTCAGCAGTCTAAACTAGACTGTCTCAGCAATGAGTGAATGCTGTTACCTTCATAAAAGTATTCAGTGCTTTATTTAATACACTATAATACACTTCTTGCGTTCTGATCTTTTTATGCCAAAACTTTATTGCAGTATATGCAGTGCACCCATATTGTACTTTATATAGATAATTTTAGCACATTTAAAACAACTGGAATACTTACTTACAGATACATCCTCTCTAAAGGAAGAAATAGAAAGCTCAGAAAAAGAAAAACAAGTATGGACTGTCTGCTTTTGAAGATGGCTCTAAAATGAAAGGATGCAGGGAGTAAATGTGTGAGGATTCTAGAACTAGTTGAAGACTATGCACAAAAAAGTACAAGGAAGGTATTTACTGTAACAGAGGAGTGCCATCAGATTCTCATTTGTGTTTAAAGTAGTACTGGTCATTGTAGTTCCAGAAATTTCTTTGCACTTCCAGAGACAAACACAAATAAGGGAACTACAAAAGTATGTTCCCAGTGCCTGCACAGCATGAACCAGCTATGAGTACCTTGGCTCCTGCTGTTGTATGATGTTCAAACCCAGCCTGGCTCTAGGGATGTTTGCTACAAGGCACTGCGTTGCTGTTGTTTGGAGCTGAAATTCAGGATATTCACAATTTAAACTGAGTATCAGGGGTAGATCAAGCTGTCCCAAGAGGGCTGGCTGTATTCCACGAAGACTTTGAATCAAAAACACAGAGGAACAAGATGGTGTACAAGTTTTGAACATCAAGAGGAATTTGGACATGAGGAGGAATTTCTTCATGGAAAGGGTTGTTAAACATTGGAATGGACTGCCTAGGGAGGTGGTGGAGTGACCACGCCTGGAGGTGTGCAAAAAATGACTGGAAGTGCCACTTAGAGCCCTGATCTAGTTGACAAGATGATGATCAGTCAAAGGCTGGAATCTGTCTCAGAGATGTTTTCCAGTATGAAGGATTTTGTGATAGGATAATCTGCTAACTCATTAGACAGAACTGAGGTTCAGACATGCACTTGCTAGACAGCATAAATGTGCTCTACATAAAGTGCAGCACAAAGTGGGGGAAAAAAGTCAAAACAAATCCAACTTTATTTTCTAATTTTTAGTTTTCTAATGATAAACATTTGTAACAAGATTTGGTGAGAACTCATGTAAGGGCAGATTCAGTATGATTTTAAGATACATGTTACTCTGGGTTGTCTTTAAAAAGGAAAGCTTTTTCTTAGTATTGTATCAGTGATTTCTGTTTAAATTTAGCCCACCCCTGATTTCTTGCAAATATGTACCCTTCTTGTTAGCTTAACAGAGCTTACTGAATTGAAAAACAGCGACTGATTTAAAAATGTGTTTACTGGAAGACAGACTGTGATTATAGTCAATTTACCTTACAGCTGAGCAGAGATCACCTTCCTCCCCAAAATAAAATTGCTGCCACCACTCATCTAGTCTCTACCGTCACTGAATCCCGCATCCTGGCAAGTCAGTATATCCCTATAGCAGTAAAACTATCTACAGATAATGAGGCAGAACCTGTAAAAAGGAGTTTTTCTTTCCTGCAGAGTTGTGCTCCAGAGCAGATTATCTGTGAAATTATACCAGTAATCTTGTCATTATCATTCAAAAAGTTAACTTTGCATTGGAGAAAGGATTTTTGTTCCAATTTAAGCCAGATTTGCATATTCATTGCTATCTGGGTTTCATATAAACACAACTGGTTTGGATATGTCTATACTGTCGTCCAGATACAAACCTGCACTCAAGTCAAAGTTCATCCATGCCACAAGTCCAGGGACTGTGGGCAAGATTTGACCACTGCTAATAGAACAGGAAATTACACGTCACTGTTTAGTATGACCCCAACCATATTCCTGCCTTCTCTCTGATCAGTGCCTACTGACAGTAAAACTGCTATCTCAGAGACAACTGGAAACAATGCATGTTTCCAACAAGTCGGTTTTTCATGCCTGTTGTTCACATTCTCATAGTATTCTGCAGACAGCATTTTTCCTCTAGTCTATGAAGAAAGAATAGTGATAAAAGAAAAAACCCACACTTAACATTAGGGAGATGATATTCACATTTCCTATCTCACCTTCTCCAATAAGAACTATAACTGACGACTATACTTGTTCATTCAGATAATATTCATATGCACGAACATAAAAAATGGTAAAAGCTATTCCAGATAGGTAACACTAAGAGAGCAAGAAACAAGCATGCAATTCATAAACATTCTCTAGCTTCTGTTCTAAGAGTGAAAAATAGCAAACTCTGCACAAAATGTGCACAAACAGTGCACAAAGAATAAGAGACAAAAAAGAGCTACTTGATAGCCCTGCTATTCTCAGTAGAAATCTTCGGAAAAATGCTTGCTCAGTTCCCAGAGAAATTCAGTCCTTTTGTGAGAGATCTCACTTTTGTACTTTGTTTCCTTTTTTAAAAGACCAGAAGTTTAATTTTTTTGAACTACAGAGGATGCCTGTTTAGGACTAAATGTGGACAGTCATACTGTGAATCAGATAAGATGCATACTTGGCAGAAAAAGAATTGGAAAGTGTGATACTTCCAGCTTCAATTGACTTCAGGTTGCCATTACAGGATCCTTCCTCTGTTGAAATACTCATTCTTCTTCCAAAAATCACAAGTGTGGATTTTTGTGTGTTAAACAATGTTAGGCAGCATGTGTTTTAGTAAAATGTAGATAGTAAAAATGTCCTCTTTTCTTCTGGTATCAACTTGACATGAAAAAGTATATGAAAAGAGCCTGAATTTTTTCAAAAAAAAGAAGTGTAAAATAAGGTAACTGAAAGGTCTATCCCATGGTCTACCCCAGCAGGAAACTCAGTTCCACAGCCACTTGCTCATTCCCCTCCATAGCAGAATGGGGGAGTGAATCAGAGGAGTAGAAGTGAGAAAACCTGTGGCTCAAGATAAAAGCAGTTTAACAGGAAAAACAAAAGCCACACACACAAGCAGAACAAAACACAGATTGATTCATCACTTTCCACTGGCAGGCAGGTGTTCACTAGGAAAAGCAGGGGGCCAACATGAATGTTTATTTGGGTAGACAAATGCCATCACTCCCAACGGCCCCCCATTCTTCCTTCTTCCCTGGTTTTATGTGCTCAACATGATTCCATATGGGACGGAATACCTCTGTGGTCAGTTGGAGTTAGCTGTCCTGGCTGCGACCCCTCCCATGTTCTTGTGCTCCACCACCCACCCACCCTCCTTGCTGGTGGGGTGGGGTGAGATGCACAAGGGCCTTAACACTGTGCAAGCCCTGCTCAGCAGTAACTGAAACATCCCACACTGCTTCCAGTAAATCTGAAACACAGGGCCATACCAGCTATTTTGAAGAAAATTACCTTTATCCTAGTCAAAATGAGTACAGGTCATCACTCAGTCTGTTAATGAGATAAAATTATGTGTTGTATGGACCACATTACACTCTTTCTTACAATCCCATCTAGAGACGCACTTTCCTTGCAAGGTTCTCTGTTTCTCCAGTAATAATAACACCTGTATCGCTTCTACCCAAGACATCACAGAGCATGCTTCAAAGGTTTGTTAAGTAATGCAACTATTTTCATGCAGTTCTTTTCCTACTAGGAACAAAAGATGTGATTAATGGAGTTTCGGTGGGCAGAGCAACTTCTGCAGCGCACAACAGCTGGAAAAATTAGTGCACTGTCATGAGAACTACCTAAGAATTGTCTTCTCTTTCACTGTTCAAGGATGAAGCTGCAGTGAAGCATAGAAACAGGGATGACTTATGCTGCAATGGTACACTGGGATGTACGAGATGATGTAGAAGGCTTGTCCATGCCTGTATAGAACCATAGAATAGGTTGGGTGGTGAGACACCTTTAAAAGGACATTGAGTCCAAACCTCCTTATCGAGATTAAGAGTGACTAAGAAAGATGTGTGAAAAGAGAATCATGTATTTTCCCACCACTCTAACCACAGATTTCTGGCAGTGCCTTCTGCAATCCAGATTTACTCTTTTTTTTCCTACTACTAAGTTGAAGTAACTTACTGCATGGACTTCATGATCTCTGTGTTAAGTAAAAACTATTTAATGATTACTTTAAATATGTAATTAACATATGCATTGCTTCTGGCTTGATGCATTTAAACAGTAAAGCACCATCATCCTCAAGACTGTATAACAGAGAGAAGAAAAAGCCTCAATGAAATTTAGAATTAATAAGCTTTGTTTTTACAACTTTATGAGAAGCTTGAAATAATTTTATGAAACTTTCAAGCATGTTTAAAAGAAGTGAGT
>VYZS01018553.1:6988-50904 GCA_013400695.1 Neodrepanis coruscans | reverse complement strand
AGTAAAAATGTCCTCTTTTCTTCTGGTATCAACTTGACATGAAAAAGTATATGAAAAGAGCCTGAATTTTTTCAAAAAAAAGAAGTGTAAAATAAGGTAACTGAAAGGTCTATCCCATGGTCTACCCCAGCAGGAAACTCAGTTCCACAGCCACTTGCTCATTCCCCTCCATAGCAGAATGGGGGAGTGAATCAGAGGAGTAGAAGTGAGAAAACCTGTGGCTCAAGATAAAAGCAGTTTAACAGGAAAAACAAAAGCCACACACACANAAAACTTCTTGGTGAAGATAAAGGCAGTTTAACAGGAAAAACAAAAGCCACACACACAAGCAGAACAAAACACAGATTGATTCATCACTTTCCACTGGCAGGCAGGTGTTCACTAGGAAAAGCAGGGGGCCAACATGAATGTTTATTTGGGTAGACAAATGCCATCACTCCCAACGGCCCCCCATTCTTCCTTCTTCCCTGGTTTTATGTGCTCAACATGATTCCATATGGGACGGAATACCTCTGTGGTCAGTTGGAGTTAGCTGTCCTGGCTGCGACCCCTCCCATGTTCTTGTGCTCCACCACCCACCCACCCTCCTTGCTGGTGGGGTGGGGTGAGATGCACAAGGGCCTTAACACTGTGCAAGCCCTGCTCAGCAGTAACTGAAACATCCCACACTGCTTCCAGTAAATCTGAAACACAGGGCCATACCAGCTATTTTGAAGAAAATTACCTTTATCCTAGTCAAAATGAGNAGTAAAAATGTCCTCTTTTCTTCTGGTATCAACTTGACATGAAAAAGTATATGAAAAGAGCCTGAATTTTTTCAAAAAAAAGAAGTGTAAAATAAGGTAACTGAAAGGTCTATCCCATGGTCTACCCCAGCAGGAAACTCAGTTCCACAGCCACTTGCTCATTCCCCTCCATAGCAGAATGGGGGAGTGAATCAGAGGAGTAGAAGTGAGAAAACCTGTGGCTCAAGATAAAAGCAGTTTAACAGGAAAAACAAAAGCCACACACACAAGCAGAACAAAACACAGATTGATTCATCACTTTCCACTGGCAGGCAGGTGTTCACTAGGAAAAGCAGGGGGCCAACATGAATGTTTATTTGGGTAGACAAATGCCATCACTCCCAACGGCCCCCCATTCTTCCTTCTTCCCTGGTTTTATGTGCTCAACATGATTCCATATGGGACGGAATACCTCTGTGGTCAGTTGGAGTTAGCTGTCCTGGCTGCGACCCCTCCCATGTTCTTGTGCTCCACCACCCACCCACCCTCCTTGCTGGTGGGGTGGGGTGAGATGCACAAGGGCCTTAACACTGTGCAAGCCCTGCTCAGCAGTAACTGAAACATCCCACACTGCTTCCAGTAAATCTGAAACACAGGGCCATACCAGCTATTTTGAAGAAAATTACCTTTATCCTAGTCAAAATGAGTACAGGTCATCACTCAGTCTGTTAATGAGATAAAATTATGTGTTGTATGGACCACATTACACTCTTTCTTACAATCCCATCTAGAGACGCACTTTCCTTGCAAGGTTCTCTGTTTCTCCAGTAATAATAACACCTGTATCGCTTCTACCCAAGACATCACAGAGCATGCTTCAAAGGTTTGTTAAGTAATGCAACTATTTTCATGCAGTTCTTTTCCTACTAGGAACAAAAGATGTGATTAATGGAGTTTCGGTGGGCAGAGCAACTTCTGCAGCGCACAACAGCTGGAAAAATTAGTGCACTGTCATGAGAACTACCTAAGAATTGTCTTCTCTTTCACTGTTCAAGGATGAAGCTGCAGTGAAGCATAGAAACAGGGATGACTTATGCTGCAATGGTACACTGGGATGTACGAGATGATGTAGAAGGCTTGTCCATGCCTGTATAGAACCATAGAATAGGTTGGGTGGTGAGACACCTTTAAAAGGACATTGAGTCCAAACCTCCTTATCGAGATTAAGAGTGACTAAGAAAGATGTGTGAAAAGAGAATCATGTATTTTCCCACCACTCTAACCACAGATTTCTGGCAGTGCCTTCTGCAATCCAGATTTACTCTTTTTTTTCCTACTACTAAGTTGAAGTAACTTACTGCATGGACTTCATGATCTCTGTGTTAAGTAAAAACTATTTAATGATTACTTTAAATATGTAATTAACATATGCATTGCTTCTGGCTTGATGCATTTAAACAGTAAAGCACCATCATCCTCAAGACTGTATAACAGAGAGAAGAAAAAGCCTCAATGAAATTTAGAATTAATAAGCTTTGTTTTTACAACTTTATGAGAAGCTTGAAATAATTTTATGAAACTTTCAAGCATGTTTAAAAGAAGTGAGTACCACTAACAAACTGTATCTGAAATATTACTTCTGTTTTGAAAATTCCAGGACAGTTCAACTGTGGGAATGAACATAACACTTCTACTGTAAAGTTGGACAGTATTTACCTGTAAACCTAGAAGACACCTCTGTAAGGAGTTTCAGGTTGAAAAAAGAGTGGTTTTCTTAGCTGACACACAAGCTGTAAATCCAAGAGACCTGTAGCCATTAAGCCCTGGAGATCTACAAACAATCAAATCGCTTACAGAAGTCTTAGAGGATAATTAAACCATCAAGCAGCAGGTTTTCAGGTCACTCATACTTGGAATCTAATTTCCAACATAATGCCAATGTGTAAAAGTTTGTAAACATTTCTTTACATCAAAATGACTGTGTTCACACAGCTGTCTGCTGTCTCAGATATTCATATGCAATCTGCACTCTGTTCTAAGGGACTGCAACTCAAACTCTTCCCAAGCCAAGTCCAAACATGCTGTCTGTACAAAGGGCAGGGTTTGCTCCCTCCTAAAACAAAGACGAGTAGTAAAGGTCAGCAGGTAATGACTCTGATTTCTTCAGTGCACTCCAAGCAGCCTTTTGTATCTACTCAGCTTTATTCTGGGAATCAAAAAGAATCTGGCACATGGCAGAAAAAGCTAGAAAAGAACAGTCAAGTGTAACCCTTTTCCTGGGTTATTTCAGGTGAGCCACTTTGTGTCTCACTGGACTTAACACTACCCACAAGGCTGATGTAAGGACAAATATGTTGTCAAGCACAGGAATAGGGTCCACGTGGAGAGATCACCTTTCCCTCTGAAAGGGGGACACTGAGGGATATAAGTAAACTTAATAGTCAGAATGATCCAACATCCTCACAGCTGACTGTTTTACATTTTCATCTGAAACTTGATTTTCCATCAAATAATTATATAACCCTTAGCAGTATGTTTTCTAAAGTCTAATGTCAGATGTAATTTTTTCTTATTATCTGAGTTATTTAAAAAACAGTGCTACTAACTCTAATTCATGGCTAAATTAATGAATATTCAATAACTACAACAAACCAATCCTTACACTAGAAATTGAAATTCTACAACACAGTTTGCTGTTGGTTCTAGTAAGTCTCACAACCAAAAGGACGTAAAACATGCTACATGGGAAGTGGAACAGTGAATGAAAGGATGTTTTGGTTTTTTTCTCCCCTGGCATTTGTGAAGTTTACAAAAGCTGAAATAAATTTCATAGGTCAGCCAGGATAAATTAATCTCAGATAGTATTGAAAAAAATTTACATTACCTCTATAGATTTTTCTCTATTGATATGTTGTGCACATTCTTCTCTTCATGAATAATTATTTTATTAATTGTTGTATTGAAAGGTAACACTCAATTAGGATATGTTATCTTTGCATAATGCTTCCACAGTTTACTGAGTACAGAAGTATTTAGAAATATATTAACAACTGCTGAATCAGACCTAAAATTAAAAACTACTTATGTTGATTCTTTTTCCCTTTGAAATTCACATTCTACACCCAAACATATTTTAGTCTATTTTTGCTTAAAATTGTATATACGTGTCTTGCCTCTGGAAATATTGTCCAAGTTGTAATATAACCCTGATGAATCCTTTGAGGAAACGTCTTGCAGAATAACTCTGCTGTTAAAAAGTCACATTCAGAAGTTCATCTTTGAACTCTTCCGGTGTGACATAGGCTCAGCTGAAAAAGCCATTTTAACTCTATTATTACCAGTGTCAAATAAAATTTATGTTTAATAGGCCTAAAAATATACATGAGATTACTGTCACATAGGCCAGTAGTTCTTCTTTCATAGATCCCACTAGACACTTACAATGAAGTGGTTTACAGGTCTGGATGATTCCTGTGCAGAAGCAGAGTGAGTATTGCTTTAGGCATCAGAGAAACTGTAGGATTACAATGCATATTCAGCCCAAAAAAGCATATGAGGGAAAACACTTTTTTACAAATAAGTATTCCTCAAATTCTTGACATGCAAAGCCTAACTCTTGATAATCCTTCTTGTAATTTTCTTTATTAGAGGTCTTTTGTCTGAGCTCTGTTTGCTACCTGATGTTTCCACCTCTCCAAACAAAATACTTGCAGACTGGAAAACAGCTCTTCCACATGCAAAGAACTAGAATTCTTTGCAGACAGTTTTATGTTAAAATAGTGTTTTCCTTCATACATGAAGATGAATATCTAATACCATCTCTCTCTGGATTAACATACTTTTTTAATTGAAGTACTAAGCTATTCAGTTCTGAACATGCATCATTTCAGGGAGTATTTAAACAGTCTATATCTGTTACATAAATGCTTCATTTGTGTGAATTAAAAGGTATCTGAATTATGACTCTGGCAAACCTTGAAACTGAATTTACTCTTTAACAGGAAGAATATGATACAATAAACACAGATATATTCCTGTAGCATGGAGATTCCAGGATACATTTGGTCGTGCTGTCTTTGATGGCATGGTTCTGCCAAAGTGTATGGATTGTTAAATTTTTGGAGAGTGAGTATTCACATTCATTCAAAGCCTCTATTATTAGGTATTCCCAATGGACACTGACTGAGGTCTCTGCTTCTGTGCTGATGAGGACAGGGACATATCTTACCTGCATTCTGCAAAGCTTAACGTGATCCAAGGACAGCTTAGTTCCTCCCACTTCAGTTCTTCAGTTATGGCTGATGACTGCAGTCAAGTAAAAGTACTGAAGATTGTCTCATGGCTTTTGCAATCCTTTTTCTTCTTATTTTTGCTCTCTCACTGGGAGCAGAAGTCCTGTAATTAGAGAATAAAACCCCTTAGCTTTAAGAGGAAAAAGAATTAAATAGCAAAAGACTAAAAAAAGCTGTTTAAAATCTCAAGATTTTGGAATTACAAATAATACTTTCTCCACTCTTTTTTCACTGGAGCCCTTTTTTCTCTTTTTTCTCTTTCTATAGTAATACATAAAGACTAAAGGAAAAACAATGTTGAAAGTAAAAAATGTAAAAGCTGTCTGAGTTTCTAAAGTTTACTGAATTTGATTTAAAAATGGATGGTGTTTAACCTGAATGCCTTCCCTCCACCAGGAATATAATCAACAACGCTTAAGCCACTTTAGTTGTTAATCATTTTATGCTGCTTTATCTTTAAGTCTTATCTTCAGAATTACAAACATATTGCCAAATTAAAAAAAAAAAAATCATGGAAAAACCCCCCCACAGAAAACCAAGCAACCAACCAAGAAAACAAACCCCCCCCACCCCCCCCCCCAAAAAAAAAAAACCGAACAAAAAAACCACCACCACCACCAAACAAAAAACAAACAAACAAACTATTTACAAAACCCCACAGCCCAGGAAAACTATAAAAAAGGTAATTTGGAAGGGACAAAGTCTACCCCCTACCACCATACCCACAAAAAACCCCAGAAAAGCATTCACATGTTAATTACCCCAAGTGGCTCAATTTCAATGACATAAGCAAGGCCTGGTTCACCAGACAATTTAGGGCTCCTGCTTATTGCTGATAACTGAGCAAGTACTGCAGTAGGATGGAGGAGACCATCCTATATAGTTCATTGTCTACATGGGTTCTTGTGATCTTTTTATCGTTTCCATACAATAGAAAGGTATATTTAAAACTCTGAGATGTTGAAAAATGGAGAATTCATGAAAAAGTAAGATTTATCAAAGGTGATCTTCTTGCTGATATTAAAGCACTGGGTGAGACTGTGTGCCTTCAGCATAACTACAATTTGAGTAATCGTTCTCAAACTGTGTTCAGATCAGAGGCTGGCTTACTTTTTCCAGGTACCTTACTGTAACAGAAGATACTGCCTCCCTTGAGGTCTTGTCCTGTTTGAGACATTTAAAATATCTTCTGCACATTTTGAAACAACAGCGTGCAAAGCAATTCTGTTGCTAAAATCCTGTGGTGGCATGCATTCGTATCACAGTGAACTTTCATTCCATGCTAAACTAACAGATTGTAGACAGTTCTTTAGTTGTCTGTACATAAGGTTTCAATTTAAATTGTATTTTCAACAAAATATTGGGGGGGTTAATTATATTTCCCATTTAAAAAATGTCATTTTTGCTCAGACATCACATTTTAAAATTTTATAATGTCTCCTCACAAAGTGCCTTGAAACATCTAGTTAGAAAAATCTAGCTAGAGCCTAATAACATCTTGATGATTCAGCTTCAGAGATTGAAAGTTGCTACGCATCATCTCTGAAACTTCAAGACACTTTCAGGTCCTTTTGATTATTTCCTTCTTTTTCCCAGTTCTTCTCACATACATTTCAGTTACCTTTTCAGTATGTAAGTGGATTTTTTAGAAAGAAAACACCCACCCAAGTAAATTGCTGGATCATGCTTGTCCTTTGGTTATTTTACTATTTTAGTTATCGACAGAGATAAATGAATGCCGAAGGCTGAGCTTTGAGAACACAAAACTTGGCTTTTAGTGAAAAGAAACTGTAAAAGTACAAATTGCCTCCAGGTTTTTCTTCAGCATATCATGTCAATTTTCAGAGTTTCATTTACTTTCCTTTTGTCATGAAAAACTTCAGCAAAGCTCTTCAAACTGAATAAACCAGCAATTTCCCTGTATCAGAGGTACAGGGAAATACCTTGTATGAGTCAGAGTATGATTCAACACACAAGTCCCTTGTTCCAAAACAACTGTCACATTGGCCAAGTAATTACCATGGGAGAATAAGTCAAAGTTTCTCTATGGCAGTGAGAGAAAAGAATTAGCTCAAGACAGAAGAGGAAAACATAATGGCTGTTAATAAGCGGAACAGATTAGTCTTAGCATGTAGAACTTAAATAGAGATACTTTTCTTGAAATTTCTAATTACTCACCAATGTTTCCAAATGCAAGCAAGAATGACAGCTGATTTTTTTTAGTATCCACAACATTCTACTTTACCATTATTATCACTAACCTTATAACTTCTGAAATCTCTCAGTTCTAATGATGTACCAACTATTGGGAAATAACCTAATACTAGCATATTACGGTAAGGCACTCTGCAGTACTGAAACCCTTGTAGGGCTGTTTTGTTTGCTTGAGAGTTTCCTTTAAAATCTGCTTTCTCTTTTTCTTTCCCCTTTCATTTGCTTTGTGGCTTCTCACAACATAAGAAAAAACAGCTCCCTCAGTAGTAGTTTTTAATTATTTCCTTCCAGTTAATCAATAAGTAAATATGGCATATACTGTTAGCAGATGACAAACCCTGAAGAAGGGTTGAGGTAGAATCCTGCAAAGGTGTTCATCATGTCTTCAGACTACTCTACCAAACATGAACTTGGTGGGAAAGACAGAAGCTAGTCCTATACAAGACATAATGTCAACCCACTCAAAAACAAACCGTCTCCATTAGAACCTCTACAGTTTCCACTCAGCAAGAACTAATAAAGCTACAGCTAAGGCCCTAGATTGGACTGCCCTAGCAGCTCCATTCGTGCCACTTGGCAGTTTTTAGTCATAGACATCTATATGGACTTGCCACACACTCAATGCACATGGATTCCAGGTCACCAAAAGGTGCTACATATCCAACTGCTAAACCAGTCCCTTCATATCTAAAAGTCGTTGACAGTCTCCTCTCCTCTTTCCTCTTCTTTCTTCCTCCACCCTCCCCTCACCTCCACAAATAAGTCTCTTCAGGCCTAACTGGTTCAAATACAACAGCTTTCAAGGGCCAGCCAATTTTTTCCCATTAAAGGCTGAAGATCATTTCCGCTCCTAAACAGCTTTATCTGAATTGGATTCTCCCTCTGAATCCTATCACTGTGCAGTTTCAGCAGGCTGGCAGATTAAAAAATGCTCAATCTCTCCTTCCAGCACAATTGCATCCTGAGTCCTCCTGTAACTTAGAGCAAGAGCTTAATGAAACAGTCCTGTTCCTAGACTTTTGCAGAGTTTTTTTAAACTGGGAGCTTTTATGAATGAAAATTTTATTCTGAAGGACACCATACTGGTATTGGAGAATATGGAAAGCAACATGAACATGTGCAGTGCTGGAAAATCAATACATTTGCTCTGCATGAACTCCTATAGCTCTGCCAGCATCTGAGCTAAGATGATGTAAAAGTTTATTTGCATCGATACAAACATCGACCTTTTTGCATCGATACAAACATCTAACACAACTCAACCTTTCCATTAGCTGAAGTAACCCTTTTCTTGACAAGAAGGAAGGGAGCAGTGACATCATGAAATTTCTCCTTTGGAGAATGCCACCTTGCCAGATTTCATATTTCACAAGTAGAATTCATTTACTTACCAAGTAAAAAAAATGTATTTCTTACAGAGTAAGAAACGAATGTGTACATACCTATATGTGGGTCTACTAGGTGAGTACATATAAATACAGAATACATAGTGCAACCAATTGCACCGAGCCAAAATCACAGACCTGAGCAGCTTTTGCTACAAATGCTGCTGCCTGGGTAGTGTTGTACACGCTGAGAGATTAAGAGAGACGTGGAAAAGCCGCGGCTCCCATACAGTATAACCCAGCTGCCCTGTAGCCACTGACCCTCGAAGCTGGGCTCTCCACAAGATCACCAGTCAAAGGGCAGGCACAGCCTAGCTCTACCCCAACAAAGCCCTGCCAGACCCGGCTGCCGCCGAGCGCTGCTCCACCCGACCTGCTCCTGCAGCCACCGCCCCTTTGCGCCAAAAACAACACCCTACCCAGCCTACCCCCCTTCCCGGCCGCTTCCCGCTGCCCGTGGGTGTCCGGGGGCTCCCATTGCCCGCCGGGCCGCGCCCCCGCCCTTCGCCACAGAGCGCGCGGCGGGACACGCGCGTCCTGGCGCTGAGCGGGAGCGGCGTTGCGGAAGAGTTTGTTGGGTTTTAGTTTTGGTTTTTTTTCTTTTGTTTGTGTGTTTGGTTTTTTGGGGCTTTTTTTGGCTTGCGTTTTTTCCCTGCAGGTGGATTTGGGGGCTGCTTTGCTGTGGTTTTGACCCCCGTGGCTGCTCGCACCAGCCGGCTCTGCGGCAGAGCCGCTCCGGCCCGTTTGAGGCTCGGTCGGCGCGGCGGGGGCACCATGCCTGTCGCCTTTTCCGGCAGCCGCCTGGGCCGGCTCCTGCCTCCGCTGCTGCTGTTCCTCTGCATCAGCCTCTCGGGCGGGAGCCCCGCAGGTAAATGTAAACGCTGCCCTGAGCCGGACCCTCTGCGACCTCCGGGGCGAGGGGGGCCGGGGCACCGCCTGGGAGCAAAGGTCCCCCTGAGCCGCAGCATCCCCCCGGCTCCCGGGGTAACGCAGCGCCGGCCTGGAAGGCGACTGCCTTTTCGGCCCTGCCTCTGGAAACAGCTCAGGCGTCTCTTCTCAGCGGCACCGACCCTCCCCGGCGCCTCCGCTCCCCGCAGCGTTCGGGCTGCCGGAGGGCAGCGGGTCCCCGGCCCGGGGTGGCGGTTGAGGGGCATCGGCGGGTAGTGTGCGGTATCCAGGGCTCCGCACCAGCTCCCTCAGGGACGGCAGGGCTTGTTAGTTCGCAGGTGCAGGACATACAAGTGGTTACATCTCCTTCTTCACGCGGACTCAACCACTGCCGCTCCCCGTGCTGTGGTGACTTCTGTAAAATCTGTACTAGTTTCACGTAAGACGAAAGGAAACATACTTTGCTCTTCTTAGGGCTTGTTAAAAGCATGTATTTATATATGCACAAGAGGAGAATGGACTTTGTGGTCCTCAGATCTTTAAAATATGAATGTGTATGTCTGTACACCCAAAACTTGAAGGCCTTTTCAACAGTTTACTTCATTCAGACGTTTTGTGACTTAAGTGGTCTGATATTTGTACGAACATGTAAGTCACCGTGTGGCTGATTTGCCATAAGGTATTTATTTGTTTTTGATGGTTGTTGCTTCCAAGAGAGTGATGGTGGCACAAGTAATTCTAAGTTTATGCTTTTACAAAAAGACCTGCCAAACAAATCAAACAAAAAAACCCCATTTGTGTTTTCAAGCTTTCTACAAATCTGCTCTGTCTTCCTGAAGTGGTGGGTATCAGCTCTGGTTTTGAGCAACATCAGAAGTAAGTCACCAGCTTTAGTACCTTTTATCTGTGTAAAGTGAGGCTGGCTTTTTATTCAGACTTTCATTAGATGTTTTTGTAGCTGAATGAACTGGGTAGGGAGGCTTCATACTGCGATTTCTGTGATGATTTAGGTGGAAGAAAAAGTATTTTACTGTTCCATTGGCTGTTAACCTGATGTGTGTAAAGCACAGGGACTGTCTGCACAGCTGCAGTGAAGGGAAGCTCACACTCACTCAGGAGGAGATGAACTAAAAACTGTCTTCCAGTGAAGACCAGAAACTCTGTTTTGAGGATGTGATGATTCTTCAGCCAAAAGAAATGCTTGCAGTAGAAATAACCAGAGAATTTGCTGCTGTGTTTGGTTACCGTTGTGATTGCCACATGTGGTTGCAGCATGTGGTGCCAGGTTGACTTAGGAAAAGCAATCCCATCACATCTCATCTCCCAGCTTCTGCTCCTGAAAAAAACCAGGAACCTATGAGCAGAGAACACACCTAATTTCTGGTTTCCATGTTGGATTTTTCTGGTTTGCCCCAAGGGAAGGGCTTTCTTTCAAGGTGTTTGCAAGTCCTTCATGTTGACCCTGTGGGGCATTAAGAGATTCCAGTGTCTGGTTTTGGGTGCTGCTGAATGCTTGGAAACTTACACAGAGTGTATGATTGATATTAATTCAATTGACATGTTAATAAACATTAAATTGATGATGTTAAACTGAATTCTATTTTAGCTTTTTCTTACGCAGCTGCTTTTGTGGGTGAAAGACAGCAAATAGATTCTTAGGCTTGAAACTGGTGATGGTGAAACAACTGGTGGTGATAAATGGTACATCCACAGTGTATCCCCCAAATATTGGCTGCATTATGAAGCAGAGGTAAGGCAGAAAATTAAATGAATTATATCATACTCTTGCCTGTTTCTTACTTAATGAAGATCAGGTCAACAAGAAGTTTGCAGGCTATCACACCAGTGATTGAATCTAGTGCAAGTCAGTTATAGGCTGAGATATGCAGCCATGACTGAATAGTTTGAGAATTCAGTTGACTTGCTTCCATCGCTGTCTGTCTGGATGGCACTGATCATGCAGTGCTGGCTCCTCTTGCTCTCTGGTGCTGTTCAGCAAGTGTACATGGGAGAGGAAAGCAGTGAGTGTTATCTCTGCTGTGTGTAGTTTCACATAGAGACACATAAGACTCCAGAGGTGAGGGCAGTTGTGACAAGAAATAACACTCCTGGGTCCATGAATCAAGGAGGAAAGCCAAGATGAGAGCCCTGTTAGTATGCAAACTGTGTTGCAGGTTGTCTGCTTCATTGCAGAGAGATGACAGAGCTGCTGTGGAGCTTGGCACTGGCACTTTCTAAATTTATCATCTTTGGGGATTTTAATTACTGTGCAGGTGATCCATGACATACTTAAAATGCCTCAAGGTGCTGCAGGTATAAAAATCTATGGAGCCTTCTTCTGTCTTACCATGAATAATAGAAAACTAATATTTTCCCTGCTCTCAATTCATTGTCAAGGAGAGAAGACGACGACTTCGTGTTCTTACTGGCTGGGTCATAAGACAGCTAGTCTTCAGAGTAGATTTCTTAAGTTCTTTTCGAAGGTGAAGGGCTGGAAGGAAGAGTTGTCTGTGAGATGAGTGCACT
Organism: Neodrepanis coruscans; assembly: GCA_013400695.1. Lineage (NCBI taxonomy): Eukaryota > Metazoa > Chordata > Aves > Passeriformes > Philepittidae > Neodrepanis > Neodrepanis coruscans. The sequence goes on along the minus strand of VYZS01018553.1, from coordinate 38,874 downwards.
GGTATGAGAAAGTATGAAAATTAAAACTGCTGTTGTTAAGGATCTCTCACACTTTCTTTTTTTAATCATATCTCTCACTACCCTGTTCTGATCCAAACTGATTGAAGTGTGATGGGCTGATTGAGAGAGCAGATAGTCCAAGAGAGGCAAGACTGATGTAGTTTTGAGGAGCTGTGTGCTGGAAGTGTCACTGTGAGAGTCTGTAGGTTGTCTGTGCCTGTAGCACTGAAATGGGGTAGGAGCATCAGTGGTGTCGTTCATTTGTAGGAAGTGGCAGAGTGCTGACTTCAACTGCTGCCAAAGGCAAGCAGTTCTCAACAAGTTTGAATGCAGTGGAAAAGCTGCACCCTGATGCACTTCTCATATGTGTGTGTTTGTTGCTGTCTTGGATGACAAAAGAGCCTATCACACACCCTACCCTCCTGGCTGTAATTACAGCTGTAAAATGCATGTCCTTTTTCCCTTGTGTGACTTCAGGTTAAACAGCTTGATCTGAGTCTGAGCTGTGGCAGTAGAATATGTCCTGGAATACCTGAGCATGTGAAGACAGTGTTTGTTTTATGCTATCTCTGCCACCCAAATGTGGGAACAGAAAGGAATGAGCAAGCATTTCCATTCTTCTAACACATCTGTGTGCCTTGAATTCTTAGAACCTGGAGTAAGCAAGTCTTCTGCCTCTTCCCCTGCAGTCCTTTCTCCAGTCAAGAACATAAAGCTTGTCTGGCTCTTAAAAAACCTGTGTTTTAGGAGGAGTTTTTGCAGTGTGTTAAGGAAAATGGAAACCAGTATTAGATGTTGAAGTTCATGTTTGACACAGATGTCTTTTGCCTACCAAGGTGCTAACGGGAAAGGAGGCTTGTTTACTGCATCACACTAAGACTTGTAAGGTTGTAATGAAGTCCTTATTTTATTAGCAACTTGGCTAATCTGTGTTACGAACAGTTAACTGGTGTTAGTGGCAGAAGATACGGTGGTTTAAGCCCATGAACAAGTCAGGAGTTGAGAGCAGTTTATCAAGTGGAATATTCTGAAGAACAGCCTTGACTGTAGGCTAATTACAGGAAAAGAACTGTATACAGAAGTTAGACATCAAATAAACACTGTCTCTGTTCTTCCATCTTCTTACCTAGAGTAAGCTAAAGAACTAATGAAAAACAGTTCTTGTGCATTTTTCAGCATATATGCTTAGAACTTGGAAAAAATCAGAGGAAGGCTGAGGTAAAGAGGTTCTGAAATCTTTCCATGGACTAACTTCTCACTCAAGTAAAATTGCTTTAACCTTTTTTTTTCAGATCCAGCTATGACAACACAAGGTACCAGTCAGTCTCAGGAGAACTCCTTGACTAAGATGCAAGCTGGACTTAATGAATCATCTGGTAATTGTTTTATTTCTGTACATCTAATACTATCATACGTTTTCCTGGTGATACTCATTTATCATATAGAGTTTACATTTTCATGCTGAAGTCTTTTGAAATAAGATGATGACTTTTTGGGAAAAGCAGAAGTAGATGTACCATCCAGGCCTTTTAAAGCTGCAACTCCAGGGCTGGAGAAAACTGTCCTGGGGCTTTTTGTCCTTATGCATATATGCCATAAAAGCATGCAGTGACCCTGGAGATTGGACAGTGCTCAAACTGGTATCATTGCAGGAGTGTTCTGGCTTACAGACCTGATAATTTTTGGTGTGAGGGCTCCTTACGTTAGTGAAAATAAATGCTTTTGCATCACTGTGTCTACTGTTTTCATCTATTTTTGTAATTACAGCTGTGTCCAAACCATCTGTTGCCCCTTCTCCTTTATTCTGGATCTTAACTGTGGTTTTGACAGGGAGCAGAGAGTAAGTTCCAGGCAGGAGAATAAAAAAATGATTGATTCCACCTCTCCTTTCTCCATCAAGATGAGAGGGGCAGGGTGTCAGCAGTGCACCAAAGCTTGTGTTGACTCATACAAATCAAACATGATCACGTTGTGTTTATTCATGAACCTTGAGCAAGTTCTGACAAGTTAGTCTCTCTACAAGTCTTCTCATGTTGGAGGTAATGTTTCTGGTGGTCTTCTCTGCTCCTTGGCCCAATGTGAGATCTAGGAGTCCAATACTAATGGATTCAGTAACTTGGTACCTACATAAACACACATAGACATGAGCTGAGATGCAGGAAGTATGGCATGTAATGTGACTTCACCTGAGTGTTTTTGATTTAACATGTGAATTGAGGATAGAAGGTCAGTATAAAATGTCTTGCACACCAAGAGTATTTTCAAAAGTTGTTTATTGTAGATGGACAACAGCTACCAAGTGAACTGGCACTGTTGCTTTCTGAATGTATTGTCATGAGGAATTTCAGTAACCAGGTGATGCATATGCTAGACTGACTTAAACTCATTTAATCTATGACAATCTTGCTGTGCTGACAGTGTGTTTGTGCACATCAAAAGGCTAAGATTTGCCAGAACTCTTTCAGACTTTGCGCGTTAATTTACAGGTAAACAGTTGGACTAGTTTGTTTCTTTGTTGGGCAGAGATCAAGGCTTGCTTATTTTCTTGGCTAGAGCAACAGGACTTTGTGACTAGAGCTGGAGACAGATTTGATTTCTTTGCTTAAAAAGCTGTTTTTTTGAACTGCCAGTTGTGATTGACAATAGTCTGCTATCAACAACACCAAGTGAAATAGCCCAAAGCACTGTTCTTGTATACCAACCACCTTACTATGGGTTTATTTTTGCTTAAACTGGTTGAAGCTTCAGGGAAAGTATGAAAGTGCAGATGGAACAAGCCAGGCAAAAGGTTGATTGCCTGTGGCACAGCATTCCTTGTGCTGTGAGCTGACACGATGCTTTCTGAAACTGGACAGCAACTTGGTAGGCATGTGGCACCTCTCCTTATGCCTTTAAATGCAGACCATTAACAGGGACTCCCTTCAGCTCTGTAGCTGAGAAACATGCATTTAAGAATTTTACCCGAAAGTTCAGTATTTTATGCAGGAAGAGAGAAGGAATAACTGAGGATATCTAAGCTTTCAGAAGTACTATTTGTACTGCTCAGTAATCAACTCTACCAGCTAGTGCTTCTCTCAGTAAGAGGAGTAAAGTTGCAGCCAATTTCTTCTGTTTTCTCAATAGTGAGTGAGAATCTTCTCAATACAAGGACAGGAGAGATAATGGTGCCCCATTCCTTCTACAAAACCAGAATAAGTTTCTTTTATAATGCTATATATGATTAATCAGATTCAGTCTGTACTGTTTGTGTATTTCTGTGATGAAATACTAACAAAATTATTTTCAAGCATGTAAGATGCTTGATGGCTTAAAAAATTTCATGTATTTACTGGGGGTGGAGGAGGAAACTATTTCTTCTGTTTCATCACTAAATTAAAGGAGACTGTTGTAGCTGGACTACATTGGTTAGAGCTGTGTTTTATTAATTTGCTTTCTTGCTCTGCTCTTCAAATGCAGCAAGGTTGTGAACAAGCTGTGGGAACAGACTGCTTACAGTTAATTGTATAAAGCTTTGTAAAGCTTTATAAAGGATTACGTTCTCTGAAGACTCTGTCGTCCATATTGGTGACTTTTGGATCAGGCTGTGAAATAGTCACCACGTTTTTAGAGTACTGACATTCACAATTACAACATTATGTTGAAACTAGAAACCGTCTTCTAATACAGTGTAATTGCTGTAACAACAACCCCACAACGCTGCTGCTTCAAGATTCTGACTGGTGACACACAAGGTCTACAGAAGGGTCTCTGTAGTAGTCTGCATTTGACAAGGGCCTTCGTTTCTCCTTAGGATTAATTGAAGCAACAATTGCAATACTATATTGACATTCTGCTGTGTGCTGATTTGTACAGATAACATCTCTTTGTTTTGCCCTAAATGTTGTTAGGCCCAGACATTGTTACACAAGATGTCAAGCAGGCAAGCAAGGAAAACTTGTCTAATGGCTCTTCTGTGGTGTCTGAGATAGTTCTATATGGTGAGTGTTTTTTGTTTCACAGTTACTGTCTATTCAATGCCTATGATTATATGCAATCTCTTGTATGAGCTGTAGAAGCATCTAAGTGTGGAGGTTCTTGATTAAAGTGAAGGTACTCACAGCATGTGATGAGCTCAGTAAAAAAAATTATGAGTTTGTGCTAGTATTGACTGTTATGTTATAACTGTTTTGCAGTAGAGAATTAAATTCTTACATTAAAACTGCAAGTAAGACCAATTCATAGCTATCTCTTCATCCAAGTCAGCTGAAGTGACAATTTTTTTGCTCTGGTGAATCTCCCTTGGACAGGGCACATGTTAGGGTATTTGTTGACCAGCAGGTGTTAGCTTAGCAACGTCTCAGGAGTTAATGCATGGAGAAGAGGTAAGATAAACCTGTTCCTGAAGTAGATGTGAGGTTCTCAGTTGACAAATAATTAATTTCAGACTCTGACTGAAACATCTCTCAAAGATTTACGAAGTGAAATCTCCCGAAGATTTTACTGGCATGGTATTTTAAGGATATGGTGGTGCAGCCCTTAGGCTGCGTTTTCTTCTAGCAGGCAATTTCAAGTAGTGTCTGTCTGTTTCCTGTTATGATATGTGCACTCTTGGTACAGGGATGCCCTAGTGGTTAATCTTCAGCATCACAGGGTTTTCTTGTTCCATGCATTTAAATGGTGGCTTTAATTTTAAAATAATCTCCAAAAGTACGGATTCTGTTTTTAGCCAGTGTAATCTGACTGTGTTTTCACACTTCTACTGACTTGCAGGAAGGCCAAGGGAAATACATGGGTTTGAAGATAATTCTGTTTCAGCTTGAGTAGCTGTAAGCATGAGAGGCCAGATCCAACAATGTTAGGGTTGTGGATTTTATCAGTAACTTCCCTAGCACTAGAATATAGCTGTGGTCTCATGGTATCACAAGAAATCTGCAGTTGGCTGAAGTCCAGAGGCTTAGAGATACTTATGTCTAGCTTTTCTAGACATTGATAATATAATTTTATATATATTTTATGTTTAGTATTTTGTTTAGATTAAATCATGTAAAAGCATAAAGCTATCTTGCTGTCAGTGAAATGAGTATGTTTCTATATTAGAGCCCTCTAGAAGTTTACCTGTGAAACAGAGTGTTATTTTTGGTATGGATAGGTATTATAATTCAGTTATGGCTTAGGAATATTTCCAGAATCAGAGTTTGAGAGTAAATATGAGTAGCACACTGTATCCACCTGTAATCCTGCATATGTAAACACAGCCTTTCAATCTATTCTTCCCCTAGAGTGAAGAAATAATGTTTTTCATTGCAAATTTTTCAAACTTTTTAGGTGCTTCTCGTACTCCGCTGGAAAGACATATCAGTTTGGCCAGTGCAACTAAATTTGAACTTTCATGCAAATTAGATCCAGATTCTCCTTTGAAAAGTCCTCAAGTGACTTGGAAAAAGGGAAATGAAACAATCAGTCACACCACTAAAGCGGAGAACACCTGGAGCATCCAGTAAGTAGTATTCTTTACATTGTGACTTAGCTGTGGTTGCTTATTAGAACCTGCACCTTCACTACCCAGTACTAGTCATTCTATAGGTTGGAAAAGAGCCAAATACAAAAACTAATCATCATATTGAAGCTACAGGGAAGGAAGAGAGAAGGTTGCAGGTTCCTTAAGCTTGGAGGAAGAGCTCCTGTTCTTCCTCTGATGCTGGGAAAAAAAAGGCTGGTTCAAGAAAAGAACATAAATAAGGACACAGTTCTTTGCACTTTGTTTGGTAAATGGAGTAATAATATCAGTCTGAAATTGAGGTATTTTAGCAATTTCTCTTTCCACTCCCTCATTTTCAATATTGTTTCTTCCAGCTCTGCTGCTTTGCAGAAGTCTGGAAGGCATGAATAGCCAGTTTCTTTCCTTCATAATTAGCAGAACAGAGAAGAATCAGCTTAACAGCTTAATCAGTTTTTTCAAACATCTACAGAAACTCAAATGTTCTAGCATCCTGTCTACAACTAATAAAATTTACCATTGTTCTTTAAAATTATGCCATTTACACATTTTTGACCAGGTGGTCTCCAGCTGATTTCTGTACAGCTTAGGTTTCTTAACAGCAGTAGTACCTTACATAGATATGATAGGAAATATGATGAGTCTATAACTCACTTTTCTGGTATTCCATATATACAAACACAGCCATGTAAGTGTGCCACTGAAACATACAGTTTGGCAGTGGAGAAGGTGCTGGATGTTTTTAGATACAAGCTCTTCAAACCATTTTAAGTGATCTCCGCTGAAGCCAGCCAGTTCACCACAAAAAAGCTTTGTTCTTCTTTAAGTTCTGCATAGGGTATGCCAGATAGTCACATGGTGAGCCTGTAAATACACTGATAAGAAATGTTTGGCTGCCTGTCAGCGTGCACAGTGCAAATGAATTTACGTTCCCAGATGTACTTGTGCTCTTCTGTTTTCTTAAAAATGTTGTGTTGTTCAGCATTGGATTAACCTGAATCCTAGTATTTCAGTGATTGTGTTCTCTGCTCCGCTACTGACCATTACTGTTTTCTTTAGAATATTAATTAGCAGTCACTCGCAATTGTAGGACTAAGAAAATACATACAAAAAGCAAATCGGTGGATTTTTTTTTAAGATTGACAGTCTCGGATAGCAGTAAGATGGGAAGTTACAGTTGTATTCTGAAAGGTCAAGAAGAAATCATCGGTGTATTTCATTTACAAGGTAATTGTATTTAATACATATTTATTTTACATTTTGTTTCACCTGGCCACTGCAAACCTGTATTAATATGGCTTCTAGATCCCATGGAAATTTCAACCTAATTTGATAGGTAGTGACTAATAAGTTCAAGCTAAGTAATTTGTGTAGCATTGAGGGAAGAATTCTGAACCAAAACCAAAAGCTTTTAAAAGAAATTTTTTAACGACCAAAGGAGCATACAAGTGTTAAATTTTTTTTCCTTTCCCTCTCCATCCTTAGAGCATGAGTGAATGCTCTTCACTTTCTGGGGGATGAGACTAAAGGTTGTCTCAGATAAATTCTTCAAAGAAGCAGAGCCAGTAGCTTGAAAGTTTGGTCTGAGGCTTGGTGTTAAATGTGAAGCAGTGATTAGTAGAATGGAATAACGTTTTAAAAAATTTCAGTCATACTTCTGAAAGGCTAAATTGTTACTTTAGTGCATCTTTTATTCTCTGTAAGAATAGGGTTTGCATGAACAATTGGTGTGCTTCATTGGGCAGTATGAGTGCCCTTTCTTCTGTTCTCTGTTCTCTTCTCCAATAACGTTGCCCTCAACAGTAGTAGGGGAACAAAAGATGTGTGGAAAATAAACTAATACAAGCTGCTGATACAATGAGTAACTCTCATTAGGGAATTACTCTCTTCTCTGTTACCACTGTCTAAATTTTGCAAAGACGAAGGGAAGCATTTTATCTATGAAGGCTTTACAGACAGATACATGAGATTCTTCGTGAAGATAGGCTATGATAAACTCCTGACTCTTCAAATCAGTACCCTAACCTCAGCTAAATTAACCAGCAGGGCTTTCTAATTCTCAGTGCTGCAAGCTGCCTTTGCTTAGTGTGTTACCTGGTAATACGGCTCGAGCAAACTCACATGTTTTCAAATCTTGAGTGTTGATATGTGCTTTCATACCTTCAGCCAGAGGAGATTAGCTCGCAGTGTTGAATAAAGACAAAATTGTGGTTTATTCAGGACTTTTTAATATCTAAAAATGAAGAGGTGTTTTTCTTGTCAGCACATGGATGAGGTTTAGTTGAATAGCTAACCAAGTCTGTTTAGATGGGAAAAAAGTCCAAGGAGACCTTATTTTTTTTAAAGTATACAATAGCTGTTTCAGTTAGGGCAGCAATGACTCTGTAGGGAAGTCATCTTTTCCAGAACAGTTTGTAGGTCTGGTTGATTTATTACAAGGAGATGGGAGAATTGCTTCACAGTGGTTGAATGCTGCCACTTTTGGTGCCATAAAAAGTACTGGCTTGACACTTTTTAAGATTAATGCAAGAGTAAAGGAAATGGAAAGAGAAGTCCTTGAATCTTCCAGTCAATAATGCAGGGAGAACAATTCTCAAACTGAAAGATGAGTAATATGTTGGTATAGACTCACTGGCTAAAGTCATCACTGCTGTAACTAACTGGAATAGCTTTTCCACGAGGCAGTTTGGCATTATGGGATGTATTATCTCTCTTCTCTTTTCCCCCGCCTCTTCTTCTTGGCCTGCTGTAACCCTGCAGATTTTGTGGAGTTACGTTTTTACTCGGGTCTGCAGAAAACAATGAGATATTTAAAGGAAGTTCAATTAAACATGGAGAACATCATTCATGTGTATTTTAGAGTGTTGTGGAGTGTTGCTGGCTTATAAAAGGGTGAACTAGTGTTTGCCCTTTGTTAGAGATTCTTAAGCAGCTGTTGAGGTACATGCAGAATGTCTGCTGCACGTCAGTGGCTCTGGACTTTAAAACAGGATGGAAATCTGACTGGTTAAATGCTGGTGCTAACATCTGTCTGTCTCTCCAACAGTTGATTATGTGCAGAAGAGTGTTTTGTCACCAAATCTGATGCGATCTGCTTGGAAAAATACCTGTGACAAAGTAGATTATGTCCTTGCACATGTTCAGGGATTGGCAACTGTTACAGAGCCAGACCGCAGAGCTCGTGTTGGATATTCATGTCCTTAATCATGGCTAATGTCTTCCCATTTGCTGGTATACCTATAGCTGTGCTTTGCTGCTGCTCAGCATGGCTAAATCTTTTTGACTAGCACATAAGCTTGTTAGCTGGGTATATGGCTTTTTTGTTTGTTTCCACATTCCAGTTCTTCCCTTTTTTACCCCAATCTCCTTCTGTGTTTTTCCTCTTTTATAAATTGCCAAGGAGGTGGCAGCAGTTATTAGTGAGGTCATCCCTTTTACTGAGAGCAGTGAACGTACTCTGCCAGTGCTTCTTGAAAGGGTAGTGTTTAGTCATTAAAACATACACATGGAGTGAGAATACTTAACTAGTAATGAGGTTGGATTGATGTATGGTTCAGCAAATGAGGCTGAAAGCAGTGTTCTTACTGACAAATTGCTTTCCTATATATTTCTGGACTGGAAACTTTGAAGTTTGAATACACAAGTGAAATTTTTTGGGGAAAATCATTTGTGCTTGGTTAGTCAAGAAGAGGAGGGAACAAGAACAATCTTAGTTTGTATTAAGTTGTTCGTCATAACTGCTGAAGGCAACTACTTGGCCTGATTAGTCTAGTGTAATCAGTATAATTTAAAGTATGTACTGGATCTGTACTCACAAAGTAGAGCAATGAAACTTGAAGTAAAATTTACAATGAGGAAAGAATGTTGAGAAACATCCTAAAACGGAAAGGAGGGGGAAGAAGAAATACATACTCTAGCATGATGTAATTAATTGCTAAGCTCTAACAGTATCTCTTGGATAGCCTCAATATATTCAATAGCCTTTTGGGGATTTTTGAAGCTTGTGGGGCACCTGCAGTTAAAATGGCTTGGACAAAGTTAAGCTGATGTCTTGTTTCTTGTTGGTTAACTTCTGTGCTCAGCAAGATAAGACCAAAAGTTCTATTTATTTTCATGCACCCAAAAGTTATTGCTTCAGCTCAGAAAACATTTGTAGCTACAAATTACCATCAATCTGCAGTTTTGTCCTAATTACAGAAGTTTTCTGCATGCACAACTTGCCATACACCCTTATGTAGTCACATTGTGGCTGGAATAGAGTTTTGTCAGTTTCTACAGAGTGAAATTGCAGGAAAATTACATATTTGTTTCTAGAGTACTAAAACTGAAATATGTAGCTTACAGCTGTGAAGGAAGGGAAGGAGCAAATGGGCAAGGGTAGAAATCAGTCTGATTATTACTTGATGTTCAGTATTAATTGGCAACATTCAAGACCACACAGCAACTGAGAACAGGATTCATGCAGTCTTCTGCACAAATTTTGTATACGAAATATTGGCATGAATTGACTACTCATCTGTATCATGATAATGATATGAATGATAAAATCATCTGTGTTTAAGTGAAAGAGGAGTAGACTCCTATAGATGTATTCCTAAATACAATCTGTCTTTTTGTGACACTAATTAAAACCTGTACTTCTCACTTGAACTTTCTCCTTTTTGTTCTTAGTACCAAAAATTGAAGCAAGAGAAAAACCCATAATCACTTACCAAGGAGATACAGCTGTAATGATTTGTAAAAGTAGCTATTCTCCCATGGCTTGGACCTGGTATATGACCAATGGAAGTAACCAGGTAAGGTCTCTACCTGTTGGCCAAGCAAAACTCAGTGTCAAAAAACAAGTACAGACACAGTAAAGTATGATGACTCTTCACTGCAGGCCTTAAAAATTGCATTTCCATATAAATTTAATGTTAACTCTGTGGAAAAAAACATCTACGATACTTAGAAGTAATTATTGTTACAGGGATGTAGATTTTCTTCTGGTTTGTGTGATGTTCCTCTTCCAAAATGCCTTTGCCATAACTCTGTAGCCCTCATAAAACTGATCAGGCGAGTCTTGAGTGACTGTTTTTACTGTATTTATGCTGATTATAGTGCTTCAGTCTTTCCACCTGATGCAAAAAAAATCTTACAGACATGCTTTTGAAGACTTGTAAGATCTTGTAGGATCTTGTAGGATTGTCCCTTCTTGTCCTCCTCCAGGTAAAAGTACTTCAGTTTTCTAGACTTAAACCTTTTTAGGAAGCATAGCTACTTTGCTCTAGCCCCTTTCTATGAGGAACACTGTCAGCTGAGAGGAAGTAAATAGATGTATCTCCTTTCAGTTGCTGAAGACAGACTTGTAAGACTACAAGCGTATTTCCCAGTGAAGCAGTGTTCCCGCATCAACTCCCTTGAAAAGTGTATGTTCTGTGCTGTAGTGAACCTGTGCATTAGGCCCTGGAACCTGAGTGTGCCTTTGTCATTGGAGAGTCAGTTGGAGAGCCAAAGATACCATTCATCTGGTCTTACGTAAACTAAAAAGGGTCAGACAACTTGCTCACTAAAACCCTGTATTTCCTCTGTTGAATATAAAGGGAACCAGGGGGGCCACCTATGCTAAATCCTTCCCTTGGAGGTGTAGTAATTGTGAATCGTGAATGCCACTCATTTCTAACCCATTTCGCAACTCTATATAGAACTATATGTTGATGATATAATTTGATGAAAAGCTTGCTCATTACATTACAAGTCTTAATGAGTGTATTTTTATTTTCAGATTGTCATTAATGGTTCTTTGGGGACAGACAAGTATCTAATTGATAGTATATCTGCCGATGAAACCCGTCTGAAGATATTCAAGCTCACCAAGGAAGATGCTGGTGTATTCTGGTGTGAAGCTGCTTTTGAATTAGGGAAAAGTAAAGGGAAGATTGAACTTAAAGTTCTGTCCTTCATGGCGCCTTTCAAACCCTTCCTAGCAATTGTGATCGAAGTTATTATTTTTGTGACTACTATTGTCCTTTATGAGGTGTATTCGACAAAGAGAAGAAAAGGTAAGTTGTCTGGCTATTTTTAATAATTTGTAGCTTTCCATTGAAATTGCAGCCAAAGGTATTAAGTATGACTATAAGTACTTCGTCTATGAAGTTTAATGTAAATTTCACATCTCTATTCCTTTCTGATAAAATATTTTCTTCTAGAAAGTATTATTTGAGATACTCAAGTCTCTTCCATGAGTCTTGAGTCAAATGTAAAGTATATTCAATAAGCAATACATTCCCATAAAGAGCTTGAAATAGTCCTACTTTTTTTCCTTACAAGACAAGGGAATCTAGAGGCTCAACTTTTTTGAGATATGCTTAGGAATGGAAGCAACGCTTAATAGCCTTGATGGGAGAAATGTACTTACAGAAACTGAGTAAGAAAGAAAAATGCATTAAACCAGCATGCACTAAAGCTGGTTGCTGAACCTAAGACAAACTAGAGGCGAGCAGAACAAGATGTGCAGAATGAAACAGTGATAAAAAGTCTGTATGTGTGTGTCTAATACATATATGTAGCAATATTTTACAATACAGAAATGTATAAACCTATGGTTTCGACCCCAGGGGGTGTAACAGTGACGACAAAAACCCAATAGAAAACCAACAAAAAAAAGACACACACGCAAAAACCCACAAATTTTATTCTACACACACACACAAACCGACAACAGAAATGTAGAGACAGACAAATTAAGCTCTTCCGAAGCCAGCGGCTGGGGTGAGGAAAGGAGCTAGGATGGCTCTGGGTCCTTTCTGGGGTTTCTTGAAAAACACCGGAAAATTAAAGGACGGGAAGGAAAGAATACCACAGCTGATAGAAGTATGTGGTCTTCAGTACTTGCCGCTGAAGTGCCACGGCACCCATGCCGCTGAGAAAATGCTGCACTGAGCCGAGGAGAGATGTTGTTCCGACCTCCGACGAGCCCAAAAGAAAGAATGGCCTCTGGGATCATGCTTTTTATGGGGAGCCAATCCCGTGCAATCTCAGAGTCCCTTCCGGGCGCAGGTTGCCCCAGGATTGGGTGACCAGTGCCCTACAAGATTTCGCCATGAGGCAGAATGGCGGCGCTCCTCCACGTGGTCGAGACCCAAGGGAGAATGTGGGCTACCCGCAGGCACCGCAGGGCATCCTGGGGGTCCCAGCAACAATATCGGGCTGCCCTTGAGCTGTGCTAGCGGTAGCCTCTCACCGGCTGCAAGGGCCACCAACAGCTCTGTTCGGCGCTGTGCTCCATGTGCATGGGAAATGCACTGCGAATGCGCGCAGCGCTGAGAGCAATCGGGCCGAGATCCACCAGCACCCAGCAGTGATCCCCTGCTGTGGCCATGGCACCATGCCTGCCGTGCTGCCGCCAACGCAAGCCGAGCAGGGCGAGCCACACCGGCCCGCAAGGGGGGCCACACCCATGCCAGCACGGACCAGGGAAGGCAGCAGTCACGGCGGTCCGCAGACCGGGACAGGACAGCCCCATCCCGTTCTGCACTCACCGCCGTTGCCATAGACATACAGAAAGCAAGCTTTAAAACAACCCTGTTCCCCCCTCCCCTCCCAAAAGCCCTCAAAAATCCTCAAAAAGCCCTCAAAAGCCCCCTCCTTGTGCCTCAGAAGAGAGGAGAAAGATGGGGAAAGGGAAAAATAGGTTTTAGCTCCAGGAACTTTCATTTTCACCCCACAACAGTATATAATATGATCAGTATTAAAACCACATTAACAAAATTTCATCAAAATAAGCTTTTTGACAAATTTATAAGTAATTCCATTGAATAGAGAAAGAAAATGCGAATTACAAATTTAAGAACTAAAATGATAAAATAAGGGGTTTTTTTAATGAAACAATAAGAAAATAATAGACTAAACCAGAATTTTCCTCTCAGTCCTTTTTTTCTCTTCTACCAAAGGTGATAAAGGATTTGACCAGATTGAGAAACTGTAAGTAAAGAACTTCTATATTGTAGTTAAATACATTTTCTTTTGTGTATTAGTATTGTAGAAAACTATACCTTGTTTTTGAACCAGTTGGTAAGGGGTGGTGATGAATGTGGAAATAAAGTTTACTGCTTTCCTTAAAACTTCCTAATTCCAGAGTGAGCAGAAGTCTTATTTTCTACCTGGCACTTGATTTTGAGATTAAGGTATTTCTGTTTTTTTTGTGAGAACAGTGTTTCCTCATGGAAGTAAGTTTCAGGTAGAAATTTTACAGAAGAGGCTTGGAATCCTTTCTAAACATACATTTGTCCATATTAACGTGCATTTCTCTTATTGGTCAAACCCCTGACTCTGCTGGGTAAGGTCAGGTTGTAGTTGCTGGGATGTTGGGAGCTGGCATTGTTGGGTTTTGGTGGGTAACTCTGGCCTCGCGGGAGGTCTCACACTGTGCTGTAACTTGGGCTCCCTGGGCACAGGACAGGCTGCACTGTTGGAAACAAAGGAGCAGGTGTAGGCACTTTTGTAGCTGTTCTGCTGTTGAGGATCTGTGTTCCCATGCTGGCTCCCCTGTCCTTAGCATGTCTATAGACTCGGTTGCTAAAATATGCTGTATTTCTCTGTCTGCCCATCGTCTTAAGTCCAGTTGCCTAATCTGGCCTGTTTACATCCTGAAACAGGAGGAAAGTTGCCTGGCAGTTCCTGTTTTCACATGTGTCCAGTCTACTGTAGTTTTTCTCCCTTTAGTACTACTAGTCATCTCTCTTCCTGTTTTTATCTCCCTTCTTCTTCTGAGTAGCTGTCTTTTCCATCCTTGATTTTTTTTTTCTGTAGTAACCTTTGTTACTCTGAGTTGTATTCACTTTCTCATTCTTTTTTCCAGCACAAACTGAAAATACATTTGGCTGCTTTTGCCTTATCTGAACAGATTTCAAGCTCTAACTCAATTACAGTACAAAGTGGCAGTATGTCTTGGGAATATAGTATGCTATTACACTGCTCTGTGTTTGGGTGTATGTCTTGGGTTGAAAATTGAATAATTGTCCTTATGCCCAGCCCTGCTTCTTATAAACATGCTGAAACTGTATTACATTAGGATAGTAACATAAAATAGTGCACTAAAGTAATGCTTCTATGCTTGTGGAATGTGGTTCTGCTCAGGTGCTTTCTCTTTATTGTGCAACTCTATCTTAAAAACATATCAGGAAAATTTATTTAACTGTGTACTTCTCCGATTTCAGGAACTAAAAATTATTTCAACTGTGGACTGTTTAGACATTAGATTTGTGTACCAGGGAAAATGCCTTCAAAGGAACATTTCTGGTCAGTTATGTCAAGGGATTACTGATACACCTGAACTTGGTTGATGAGGCTATAATTAAAATGTCACATCCGCGTATATATTTAGTTGGGAGCCTAATGATTCACAAAACTGTCTTTAGCAAGAGAATTTTTAATTCAAGGCTTGTTTGTGATCCACACCATATAGGTAGTTGTAGTTACTCCAGAAAGAGTAATTATGTCTGTTACATTCCATGTTGTGAAGACATTGAGGTGTGTATTTATTGCTTGTGAATTATTTCAGTATTCATTTTATATATAAATTCTGTATATTGAATGAGACTGTTATTCTCAAATGATTGCTGTACTATTACTGTTCTAACTTCTGCCTGGAATTTTGTGGGATTTTTGGAAGGGACTGAGTTGAAGGTTGAAGGACTTCAAGAGTCAGTATTTTGGTTGCTTAATTTCTTTTAATCTGTTTTCTTGATAAGCCAAAAGAGAGAAAAACTAATGCATTTGACATACACTCTGTGAGTGGATTGTGCTCTTTTTCTTGCAGTAAATCAGAAGATGGTGAGGAAGGTGGTAGTGCTAGGAACAAAAAAATTTAATCCAGTTCCTAAAAAGGTAAGAATGGAAACTAGGCCAGAGTTTATTTTTCTGTTGAACAGCCTAATACAATGACAAAGAAATCTTCTGTGCCATCCAGGTCTGGTTTCTTTTATGTGGTAGCAGTATAGTAATGGAACCTCTGTTTAGGTGAAACAACATACAATCAAGCAAGAAAGCAAGTCCAAATCCTTAAAACTTAATTCTGTTGTCGTCATCATCATTGTCAGTGTGATTTAATAGTTCTCTTAACCCATGCAGTCTTCAAAATAGGACCCAGGTTAATCTGCTTAGCTGCTTGGCTCCTAATCATGATCCTGTGAAAGCCAGGATAGATGCTGAGATGCATAAAAACTGCTGCTGTATTCCAAGTCCTGCTCTTTCAGGCTGTATTTTGGATGTCAAGTCAATTTATGGAGGAAGGATTCAAGGGTAATAGCAAGTGGGGAATGTGACAATACTGATGAGGTAGAACGAGGGTCAGAGCAGTCTAGGAAAAACCAGCTTAAACGAAGGTGACTTGAAAGGATTAGTAACAGAACAAGGAAGCAGAGGGTATGTAGCCCTGTGAAAGCTAGATAATGAACTTCCTGATTCCTCTTTACAGTCTGATTATAGGCTGCTTCTACTTAGGCCAGCTGGAAGTGCTTGTCACAGGGTGGTCTGTCAGTTGAGAACCAATCCTACATACTCTATTTCCCCTCTGCATCTGGCACCCCAGCCTTTCATCTGTAGATGTGAGGTGTGAATGACTTTGCATTTGTACCACTACTGATACTGTTTATTCTCATTACAAGCCATCTACCTGAGTAAAGGTTGTTCCCATACCTTTGTTTTACAGAACAGAAGAAGTTCATATAGAGTAAAAAATCAGAAAACCATCCAGAAAAATACTTTCCAAGTTTATGTTGTCTCCTCTGTTTCCTGCACTTTTATTTTACTTTTGACTGCTGTCACTTAGGTTCCCAAGATGTTCAGATTTGACCCCAGGTGGCAACTCAGCCCTATGCAGCCACTTGCTTACTCTCTCTGGTGCGATGGGGGGAAGAATCAGATGAGTAAAAGTGAGTGAACTCCTGGGCTTGAGATACAGACATCTTAACAGGGAAAATAAAAGCTGTACACACAAGCAAACCAAGGGATTCCATTCACTGCTTCCCAAGGGCAGGCAGGTGCTCAGCTATCTTTTGGAAAGCAGGGCTCCAACATGCTCAGCCATGCATAATAGCTGCTTGGGTTGATTGGGAAGACAAATACCATCACTCTGAACATCCCCTTCCCTTTCTCCTTCTTCCCACAGCTTTATGCTGAACATGGTGCCATAGGGAATGGAATATCCCTGGAATCAGCTGCTTTGGCTGTCCCCCCTCCCAACTCCCTGAACTCCTCCAGACTCCTCTCTGGTGGGGTGGGATAAAGAGCAGAAAAGGCCCTGACCCTATGTGAGCACTGCTTGGTTATAGTTGAAACATCCCTGTCAGGGCTGTTTCCAGCACAGATCCAAGCCTAGCTGCATACCAGCTGCTATGAAAAAAGTGAACTCTATCCCAGTCAAAACAGCCTACAAGGATTTGTCTCATACTGGATCTAAGGTTCCATTCTTGTCTTTTTTGCTCATAGCACTCAGTGAATAACTAAGGATTCTTCTCTAAACCTGCCCTGTCTTCATTTAGAGTGTTAAAAGTTTTAGTGATAATGATAAATGCCATTTGTTCTCTACAACTTTGTGCAGCCAGGTGGGGTTTAGTCTCTTCTCCCAAGTAACTAATGAGTGCTAGAAGAGAGGGAAATGGACTCAAGTTGCACCGTGAGGGTTTAGATTGTATATCAGGAAAAATTTCTCNTGGAAACTAGGCCAGAGTTTATTTTTCTGTTGAACAGCCTAATACAATGACAAAGAAATCTTCTGTGCCATCCAGGTCTGGTTTCTTTTATGTGGTAGCAGTATAGTAATGGAACCTCTGTTTAGGTGAAACAACATACAATCAAGCAAGAAAGCAAGTCCAAATCCTTAAAACTTAATTCTGTTGTCGTCATCATCATTGTCAGTGTGATTTAATAGTTCTCTTAACCCATGCAGTCTTCAAAATAGGACCCAGGTTAATCTGCTTAGCTGCTTGGCTCCTAATCATGATCCTGTGAAAGCCAGGATAGATGCTGAGATGCATAAAAACTGCTGCTGTATTCCAAGTCCTGCTCTTTCAGGCTGTATTTTGGATGTCAAGTCAATTTATGGAGGAAGGATTCAAGGGTAATAGCAAGTGGGGAATGTGACAATACTGATGAGGTAGAACGAGGGTCAGAGCAGTCTAGGAAAAACCAGCTTAAACGAAGGTGACTTGAAAGGATTAGTAACAGAACAAGGAAGCAGAGGGTATGTAGCCCTGTGAAAGCTAGATAATGAACTTCCTGATTCCTCTTTACAGTCTGATTATAGGCTGCTTCTACTTAGGCCAGCTGGAAGTGCTTGTCACAGGGTGGTCTGTCAGTTGAGAACCAATCCTACATACTCTATTTCCCCTCTGCATCTGGCACCCCAGCCTTTCATCTGTAGATGTGAGGTGTGAATGACTTTGCATTTGTACCACTACTGATACTGTTTATTCTCATTACAAGCCATCTACCTGAGTAAAGGTTGTTCCCATACCTTTGTTTTACAGAACAGAAGAAGTTCATATAGAGTAAAAAATCAGAAAACCATCCAGAAAAATACTTTCCAAGTTTATGTTGTCTCCTCTGTTTCCTGCACTTTTATTTTACTTTTGACTGCTGTCACTTAGGTTCCCAAGATGTTCAGATTTGACCCCAGGTGGCAACTCAGCCCTATGCAGCCACTTGCTTACTCTCTCTGGTGCGATGGGGGGAAGAATCAGATGAGTAAAAGTGAGTGAACTCCTGGGCTTGAGATACAGACATCTTAACAGGGAAAATAAAAGCTGTACACACAAGCAAACCAAGGGATTCCATTCACTGCTTCCCAAGGGCAGGCAGGTGCTCAGCTATCTTTTGGAAAGCAGGGCTCCAACATGCTCAGCCATGCATAATAGCTGCTTGGGTTGATTGGGAAGACAAATACCATCACTCTGAACATCCCCTTCCCTTTCTCCTTCTTCCCACAGCTTTATGCTGAACATGGTGCCATAGGGAATGGAATATCCCTGGAATCAGCTGCTTTGGCTGTCCCCCCTCCCAACTCCCTGAACTCCTCCAGACTCCTCTCTGGTGGGGTGGGATAAAGAGCAGAAAAGGCCCTGACCCTATGTGAGCACTGCTTGGTTATAGTTGAAACATCCCTGTCAGGGCTGTTTCCAGCACAGATCCAAGCCTAGCTGCATACCAGCTGCTATGAAAAAAGTGAACTCTATCCCAGTCAAAACAGCCTACAAGGATTTGTCTCATACTGGATCTAAGGTTCCATTCTTGTCTTTTTTGCTCATAGCACTCAGTGAATAACTAAGGATTCTTCTCTAAACCTGCCCTGTCTTCATTTAGAGTGTTAAAAGTTTTAGTGATAATGATAAATGCCATTTGTTCTCTACAACTTTGTGCAGCCAGGTGGGGTTTAGTCTCTTCTCCCAAGTAACTAATGAGTGCTAGAAGAGAGGGAAATGGACTCAAGTTGCACCGTGAGGGTTTAGATTGTATATCAGGAAAAATTTCTCCACTGAAGGGGTGGTCAGGCATTGGAAGACGCTCTTCAGGGAAGTGGTGGAATCGCCATCCCTGGGAGTGTTCAGAAGGTATGTGGATGTGGCACTTGGGGTATGGCTTAGTGTTGAACATGGTGATACTGATTTAACAGTTTGATTTGATGGTCTTAGAAGTCTTTTCCAATCTAAAAGATTCTATGATTCTATGATTGATTTGCAGATTGGACCATTCAGAAAAATTGGACAGTATTAACTACAGTGGAGTTTACTTTGAAACAACTATGGGAAAATACTGAGCAATCAAATCCATGTAATTCATATTATAATGAAATGTGTTTATTCTTTTTTATTGCAGGAGATTGAAGGCAGCAGAAGTGGAAATCATCACGCAGCTACAGAAAATATATGTGGCTATGCATTTTAAGTATTAACAATGTTTCAGAGTAAAGTCATCTACGTTTATGAGAAATAAGATGCTTTTAAAGTAGCTGTGAAACTGCTCATTTTGTTGAGATGATAATCTGATGTATTGCATTTAGACTTCTACTGTCTGTAACATTAGAACATTAGAAGGTGTTTTTCATATGATTAGGATTCCTGTTGGTTTATGACTGATGTTTGATTTTGTCCTAAGCTGGAACTAATCTTGTATTCACTGAATGAATGGTTAATGTAGAATGGGCATATTATCTAAGTCTTATAAACCTGGACATATAACATAAAAAATTATTTCTACCAAAGAAAATGCCTTTTACTAGCTGTTGAAGAAAATGTGATACAGCCATTTTTACCAAAGAAATGGTGAGAGGGGAATCATTATCACATTATACATGAAACATTAACAGTTTTGCAATTTATCTGGACAGTAAAATGGCTTCATTGTTAACTTCATTCTGAATGCTACTGTACTGTAGTTCTTCATAGGCTGCACACATAAATACTTACAGATCAGATATTTCAGAGTCGGTGAAAGAAGTAACGGGGATATAGTACCTTCTTAGACTATAACTGCAATAATTCCTTATGCTTGAACAGACTACTGCACTATCTGGGGCTGCAGACCCAGTGTTGTGATCATAATTTCTATGGAACACTGAATTTTTGTGAATATACCTAACATGCTTCTGATTATAATTCCTGTCTAGTTGGTACGTCTACTTCTTTCACCAAACTGTATTGTTCTTTAAACTCCTTGCAAAGCACAGAAAGAGTCTTGAGCAGCTTAATTTTTCAGGATACTAGAATAAAGCCACAGGAATACCATTAGTTCTCTTATACAAAAAATGCTGCTGTTAATGACTTATAATACTGCTTTAGAAGAGTGAATTGCCATAAATACCATTTAGTTACTTTATGAATCCAGCAATTGAAAAGTGTTCAGCTAACAGGAAAACTGTTGTATTAATTGCCTTTGCTTGTTAATCCAGAAGAAGAATAAGTAAAACTTTAACTTCATGGAAGAAAAAAGCATTTAAATAGCATTTCTTTGTACTGGTCAGTTTTGTTTGAACATAAAGACATGCAGAAGAAAAAGATAAAATAAATGTATTTCCCTTCCTTTATTTTTTCTGTTTTACTATTTTCAAACCCATGAGAACATCAGAAGGCCCTGGTACTGGCTGTGTCTTTGCAGATGGGAGACAATATGCACTCTGATTTCTTCTTTTTTGCTTTTCATGTTTATTTTGCAGCTTTCAGAACTACAAGTTGAAGTTAAAATAAAGCAGAATGAGTCCTATATAAGCTTTAGATGATTGTAAGGACTGACCACGGATAAAGATTTCCCTTTCTTAGATACTGTGCTTATTGTATTTTTCCTTGGAGTTTCTCTGCACTGTATATACCAGAATGCATTTACAGGGTTTTTTATTTGAATTTGTCATTGGTATAACTGCATTTTTGTTGTAGCAGGTAAATGTGTGCAGTTTTAAAAAGTTTACTTTCGTATATTTTTTGACACGTTTTAGGTTTTGTGGAAAGTTACTTCTTGTTAGAACTTGAGTAGTAAAAAAAGTTAGTCTTACAGATTCAAGGATTAGATTCTGAATAAAACAGTAATATTATTTTACAGTGAAAATGAGGCTAGGTACTGTCTGGGAAAAAAGCCCATCTCTAAACCCAAAGTGATAACAATGCCTTCCCTTAGCCATTCCTGCCTGATCTTGAAATTCTAGTATGAAGTCTTGGCTAATATAGGCAAGTGACATAAATAGATAGTTTTCTGGTATTAGCAAGTAAGGCTGCATTGAAGGCAGAACATTAAGCATGGATTAAGCATGGTTTTTAGAAGTAGAACATCATAGATTATCAGGATTGATACTAGTTTGGTCATATTTGCTGCTGAAACTGTAGCTCTGTCTTGACCTGCCTTTAGCATGTTCTGCTTG
The DNA here is from genome assembly GCA_013400695.1 of Neodrepanis coruscans. Taxonomy (NCBI): domain Eukaryota; kingdom Metazoa; phylum Chordata; class Aves; order Passeriformes; family Philepittidae; genus Neodrepanis; species Neodrepanis coruscans. The sequence continues at coordinate 17,512 of VYZS01018553.1, read as the reverse complement.
CTCTGTCTGCAAGGGGTTTGGTGTTTGTTTTCAGGTTAAGTAGGTTTTTTGATCTTGGTAAGTGCTTTTATTCCATGTGTGTTTACCTAGGCTTACAGAGGGGAATAAAATAATATTAAATGGTAGCTGTTAAGTAATCGTTAACTTGGAAGGCATAAACTCTTCTGGTTTTGGTCCAGCTACCATAGGGAGCTTTGGAAAACTTAAAATTTATCTTTTGAGGAATGTGTATTGTGTATGTTCAAAACATTGTTTTTGTAGTTTATGATCTGTTTTATTTTGTAAACATGGCCATCAATGGAGCAAATACTTGGCACCTTTAAACCCAAAATGCTAGGCAGTGATGGCTTTTTTGCTTTGTTTAAGCCAGGAGATACCAAATGAGGACCAAAACAATTTTGAAGATACTTCGTTCAAAAGCAGCTGGAGCTAAGTATAAGAATTCTCACAGAATTAGTTTTAGTAACAAACCTTAATCTGTCATAATTGACTTAAATGGATAGACTGAGTCTAACAATTATATTTGTTTGGGCAAATCTTGTCTTCAAAGACCAAATCCTTCTTTTCTTGCTAGAGGGGATATTTTATTGCTTTCTATACCAACAAAAGCCTTACACATTTCTTAGAGGAAAAGGTTGGAGTTTGCAAAAGAATCCTAAAGGGCTATTTACTAATGCATCAAACTGCTTCACTGCAAGGTCCTCCTCTCCTCAGGTCTAAAGTAGACCCAACCAGCTGTGAGGCCGTACTTCCTACAGAAGATCGACAAATATTAGAAGAGTTTCCAACTGGTGGATTCAGATAGAACTGCAAGAATATTTCTTTAGTATGGAGACCTAAGGATTACACTGCAGTGGGTCAGTTGATTGGCTATAGTCATTTGACGCATGCAACTCTGGTGAAGAAAGGCAAAACCCATCCCAGTAGATGTTGCTACTAAAATCAGTGTCCACGTCCCTCCATCTCTTTTTCAGCCAAAGTGAGGTTCCTATTCTGCTCTTAAATTCTGCCTCAGAACTTCTCAGTGGTGTTTTTCATTTGTGCCAGTCAGTGTTTGTGTAGGAAGTTCTGTATAGCAACTGAGAACAATTTGCGGTTGCTGAGCACTTGGACAGCTGAAAAGCACAAAGCCAGATGAGATGTCATGTAAGGGAATTGGAAGTTAATGCTTACAAAATATTTCTCCAGTAGCTGAAACCAGTTTTGCAGTCTTGTTACTTCATTATCCCAGATTGTACATATATAATTCTTCGTGAATTTATCACCCAAGTTCCAAATTTTACATCTTGTTACTGAAAGTCTTGACTTGTCAAAATTTATTGCTGACAATTGAGTTCATTTTTGTTGATGTTTTTATCATTGTAGCTAAAATTATTGTCTTCCATACAGAAACTTCATCTGATTTCTTTTGGCATTTAGCCTTATATTTAACCAAAGAAAGCTTTTTGTTCTTTTTTATTACTAGGGTAATATTTCTATCAACTGACTTGCTGAATTATTTTCAAATTGATATTAAAAGTTATGTAACAGTGCCTTGAAGAAGTTTGTTTACTGTAGTTAATTTTGTTTTTCTCTTTTGCAATGTGTTTGTTAAAAGTTTCCTCTGAAACTTGACAGCAAAATCTATTTTGAGTGAAAGACTGCTAAGCCTAATGCTTTTTTTCATAGAAAATAGCATATTAAGTGGGATAAATACCATGCTCTTAGTCTTAATTTTTTTATAAAGCACAAGACAGCAAATTTTCCATGAAGACAAATCTCTACACTTGGAAGTTGAAACATACACTGTTTTTTCCTTGCAATTATCTTTTGAAGGAAGACCTAGAGGTATTTTATTATGTTACCGCCTTCTGTGATCATAAAGACATAATGACTTTTTTTAGTACATACTACACTGTTTCTACTGTGTTAAGTAACACACCTTATCCTTGCTTATTGCTGTGTTTGCCAGAAGAGTTCAAATGAAATTAAACTGCACAGCAGCAGTGTATATTCAGTTCCTCTTTTTGCAGTTTTTCTGAATGTGAGCATCTGTTTCCCCCTAGCACTGGGCAGTTACCTGTCAGGCAGACCTTTGGGGAAGGATAGGGTGCCATTACTTGTATTTCTGCCGCTTGGAATTTGTTGTACAGAAGGACCAGTCTGGACAAAAAGACCAAAGGCTTTACCTGTGACAAGTAAATGGTCACATCCTAAGCAGATGTTGGATGTTCAGCCAAGACCAGTTGGTGGACAAGTTAACTGCAATAGAGTAAGAGTAAAGCCATGTGTTTGTAATGCCGAATATATGTTTGTTATGTTAAATACTTCTCTATTATCTTTAAAAAAAATCTGTCATAACCATTTAGAAGGCAGTATGTAGAAAACAGTAATGAGAGGGAGAAGAAAGTTTGGAGTTCTTCCAAAAGCAAGGAATAAGAGAATTTACATCCTTTGCTGTGGATGGTCATGAGTCTTCTAATGCATGAATNATTGGCCTTCTTGGCTGCCTGGGCACACTGCTGGCTCATGTTCAGTCGCCTATCAACCAGCACTTCCAAGTCCCTCTCCACCTGGCCTCTCTCCAGCCGCTCTGTCCCCAGCCTATAGCTCTGCATGGGGTTATTGTGACCAAAACGTAAAACCTGGCACTTAGATTTATTAAACCTCATACTTTTGGATTCAGCCCATCTATCCAGCCTGTCAAGGTCTCTCTGCAGACCCCTCCTGCCTTCTAACAGATTGACACTTATTCCAAGCTCGGTGTCATCTGCAAACTTACTAGTGATGGACTCCATCCCCTCATCCAGATCATCAATAAAGATACTGAACAAAAGTGACCCCAGCACTGAACCCTGGGGAACCCCACTAGTGAGCAGCCTCACTACTCTCTGAGCTCGGTTATTCAGCCAGTTCTGAAAACCATAAAGGAAATAAAATAAACAGTAGTGTTTAAAAAAAAATTGACAGCTCAAATACATAGAATTGATTGGAAAGAAATCATCTCCACGTGCTAATAGTAATAACCTTTCCATAATTTTTAATGTTTACTCACTTCAATTCTGCTGTTTCTGTGAATAAAGAGCTGATGATCATGCCCAACACTTTAAAATACATTGATTTTAACATTGCTTGATTACTATTCTCAGCTTCCACTTAGGGTGCCAAGTTAGTCTTTGAAAGTTGGGACTTAGCTTTTTTCTTACAATGATGTGCTTCTCTTAGTGAGCTGATCCCAATTTGCCATATAGCTCAGCCATTGCATACAATTGCACCATCAGGGGATTGCTCTAGGTTCAGGTGCAGTGGTTCTATTCAGCAAGAGTTCATACAAATCTCTGCAACTTAACACTTACTACACAGAGCTGAAAGAACGAAGTGATAATCAGGAAAATGCTTTGGAGAAAGAAATCCAAACCCCAGGAGATAAAACACCCAATTCGAAAAGTTGAGTGTGTTAAAAGTTCTTACTGACCTTTTACCATCCATTTATGTACAGACACTACTTAGAAAATGCAATGCAACTGGACACAGTCTGCTCTCAGAAATAAATAAAAGCATTTCTGTCAGATCAGTTAACTTAAGAAAATTAGCTGCTTGATCAGTTTATGTCAGGCTAGATGGAAGGACCTGCCAAGTGTCTGCATGCTCAAATGTCATCATAAGGAAATAAGTTACATTACTTGAAAGCAGTTCAGGTGATTTTTCACTTCTACCAAGCCTTAGTTTTTGACAGTGCAGACAGAGAACTTGTGAATACTATTTTCTGTAACCCTTTAGAGTTGCTTGTAATGACAATGGAATACATGAGACCTAGGATCCTAAGGATGACATGCTTGTTGCTCATTCAGCAGGAGCAGAGGTATTCTGTCAGGTTATTTGTGGGCTACTTCAGGGCACTGTTACTGCATACAAAAGAACAGGTCCTGGTAAATGGTGGAATAAGGGGAAGAGTTGTGACTTACAGAGAAGGGAAAATTTTCTATTAGATGCTGTACAGCAGTTACCCCTCTGTAAAATTTTAATGCATAAGAGACTTTACTACTTGATAGATGCCAGACGTTGACAAAAAGACTAATAGTTCTTGTGCCACATCTTACATTTAGAGTAGTACCATACATTAGGTGACAGTTACAAGAGTACACAAGGAAAAGTTACCTTTGCACAACCTAAGGCCTTTTCTAAGATCATGGTCATAATATGTACATGGAGTGACAGAAAACCAAACAAAATAACTGTATCATTTTTTTCCTTTTAATCCAGAGATGTTTTAGGTATGCAAGGTCATAGATACCCTTTCAAAAGCTGCAGTGCCTTTGTCTTGCCCTCCTAGCAAACGCTCCCAAAGAACGTGTAAATTAAAATACTTGGTGATGCCGATGCATCACATCAAGGACAAACTACACTGCAACCAAACCATGTGGTTGGCCATTGCCTCAGCAAATGGGTAGGGCAAGCAGGAGAGCATAACCTGCAAGAAAAAAGGAAAATTAATGCCATCCTTTGAATATCATAAGTGAGCAGGGGCAGAAGTGACGGGATTTCAAAAAGAAGGGCCTGAGAGAACAGGCATAAGCAAAGACACATGACTAAGAAATTGAAGGTGTTTGATAGATTCCTAGGGAGATCAATAGCAAAAGCAGACACTGGTGGTGAATTCAAGCAGACTTTGGGGAAGTTCTTTTAGAAAATTTCTGCTCCCTGTTACCGAAGAAGCTCAGAAATGCAAGAACAATTAAACCAGGTAAGATATCGGGGTAGCACATCTGCCTTTGAGGCACATAAAAACTTGTCTTCCAGATCAGAGCGTGTCCTCTTCGTTATTAATTACAGTTTGGAAAGCATCTGGAGAGACATCTTCCAGATGATAGACAGGTCTTCCTACATAGATTAATTAGTGGATAATAAAAAGTAAAAACAGACATAAGTATAAATGGTACACTGAGGAAGTGTCAGTATAGGAGTAGTGTTGCCACACAGATTTGTGAAAGTTATTTGAAGGAAACTGTAAACTCATGGAAAGAGTGAAATGGTGTATTTGCACTTCCAAAGAACTTTTTACAAGGTCCTATACTAGCAATATCTCAAAAGACTAGGGGGGAAAAACAGTTGCTTTAAGAAGAAACAGAGGAACGAATTAATCAATGCAGGGATCAATGCCAAGATCCATGCTGTTCAACATATTAATAAAAGCAAGAAGGTGTCTGAGTGAGATGGGAGACTTTGCTGATAGTTAAATATGAATATGAAAATGAGTTCTCAGAATTGTACAAGAATAATACTTTAAGCAAGATTAAGTTGATAAAAGCAAAACAATAGTTTATGTACAGATGGCTAGGTTGTAGTTTTCCCATGAGATGCCATTAAACTGAGAACTAACTGCTGCAGCATATTATGAATATCAAAGCTTAAACAAGCTTAAAAAGTAATTATGTAAATTCACAAATGACAAGTCTGCCAGTATTAAGTACTGATTAAAGCTGTTGTCTGAAGGACAGTCTAATCCAAGGATGGATCAAAACATGGCAGATATCCCTAAAGCCTATCACTGTGTGCCTGCCATGCTGTCATACCCTTTCTGGTGATCTGTAATGGTTGCTAGGAGAAACACAATTTTTAGTTGTTACCTTATGGATTGATGCTGCAATAATTATAGAAGAACTGCAGAATACTAAGTTGCTTTTTTTTTAAGATAGTATTTCTCACCACATAGAGTGGACTCTATAGAGCAAGAAGAACTAAGATATAGTTTACCCATTTTTTAATTTTTTTCCCAATGAACAATACCATCTAGCAATCATTTATATACCTTAACACGGCACCAGTGTTTTGACTAGTATGACTCTTCATCTGTATCACTTTGTACTTTCAGTGGTTTTTTTAATATGAAGAGAAGTAATAAATGAAATATTTCATAAGAGACAGTTAAAATGCTATTTATTTTCTCCAATTATATTTCCTGTGTTAGGAGAGCTGTATTAGGGATATAAACCCCCAAAGTCTATGCTTTTCATGTTGGTGGGTAGCCAGCTGTTGGAGTGGTCGACCTTGGCCAACAGCCAAATACTCACATGGCTGCTCACTCGCTTCACTTTCCTGTGAGACAGGGAGAAAATAGAAGGCAGGCAAAACATTCCAATCAAGATGGTGACATTTTAATAAGGGAAGCAAAGCTTGTGCATGAAAGCAAAGCAAAACCAGAAATTAATTCACTACTGCCACTGGTGGCTAGATGTCCAAATGCTTCCTGGGAACCAGGGTCTCAGCATGTGTAAGAGCTGCTTGAAAAGGCAAATATCATATCCCCCTCATTTCTCTGAGCTTTTGTTGGTGAGAAGGACATTATATGGCAAAGAATATTCCTTTTGTCTGTTCGTTGTCTTGGCTAGGTGGCCTTTAGTGTCTTGCCTAGTCTGAGTTTACTTGCTGGGAAGGCAGAGTGAGAAAGAGAAACCCTTGACACTGTTCAAGCTTTGTTCAGTAATGGCCAAAATACTACTGTGTTACCAGTACTGTTTAGCCACAATTCTGAAACAAACACAGTATGGACTGCAGTGAAGGACGTTGACTCATTCCTGCCAGACCCAGCACACCAACAAGGCTGAGTCTCCTTTCCGACACTGTCCCTGAAACAGACCACAAATCACATTTTTTTCCTATATAACTGTCATAAACTTATCAGGTTTCTTGCTCTCTGTGTTAATTGACAGTAATATCTAGCAGCAGTCAAAAAGCCAGAAGTCTAAGTAATGAGAAAAATTATTTAAACAATACAATGAATATAACTCCCCTAGTATTCTTTAAAGCATATGTCACTCAATAGTTGGCAGTAGGTAAGGCAAACATACTTTTTTTGGGATTTTACAGTTTTTCAAATAATCTGTATTTGCTACTGGCAGTTTTCAAGATTTGGCGTGTTCCTATAGCTAAACAGTTTTCATGCAAGATAAGACAGTAATATAGCGGCTTTAAGGCTGTTACTTGCTTTTTCATGTCACTTCCACAAGCCTTAGCAGAAGATTACATCTAATCTTCTACTGCAAGGTCCAGCTTGGTGACTTGATTACATGGTCCATCATGTAAAATTTCCTAAGTACCTTTGTGTGGTATATATTAATATCCTATCTGATTATATTAGATCACAGTAAAGGAACATAAGGCACTGATGCAAATATGTTTTTTGGCTTACTAGAATTTGGACATTTTTTCCTCTAAGTGGAAATGAGATTTCCATGGAGTGTTTTGCTGAATAATTGAAGATCCCCAAGAGGAAAGATAAATAGGGTACACCTGGCTAAAATTAAGGACAGTGGCAGTGGTATTGAACAAGGAGCATGGCCAGGGGCTCTTATTTGGTTATCAATATACTACTAAAATGGACTGATTGCTTTAGATTTTATTTTGGGAAATATTTTTAACTGCTGACATGACCAACCAACCAACCTGTGAAAAAATAGAGTTCCAGTCTATTTGATTTTCCTTCTTTCTCTTATCACATCAGATCAAGTACTCTGAAGCCATTTCACTAAGTTATTAAGTGGCAGATTATTTAAGAGAGTAGTATTTTTCCATTACAGCAGTTTGTAAACTGTAAGTTGATTCTAAGGTACAGAATTGACACAGCTGAGTCAACCAATCAAAATCTATCTTACTCAATTTCCTTTGCTTTCACCACCATTCATCAGGGTCTTTGCTGGTATGTAACATTTCAATCAAGAATATCTTATGGTGGCTTTCCAAAGATTTCTAGCAAATTCAGTAGATAGAAGGACTAATATAAAGTTTGTATGAACTAAATAGTCATGGAACGCTTCAGACACTCAGCAGTCTGCCCATCCATTCTCAGACTGTGAAAGAAATTGGGTGTTGGAGTTTTGCACCTGTATCACGGTCTGTGGAACCCCACATTGCATTAGAAGTTCAGTCTGTGTCACACTGAGCACTTGTCTGCCTGCTGCATAGAATTAGAACAAAGTAATTATGATACCATTACCATACATCTTTAGAGATCTTTATTTTCTCTATTCCCGTAGATAATGAATATTCATTAGAGTTAAACGATGGGGGGAAGTGGTTTTCAATTTTCAAGAGTTCGTTTATTTAGTTCAGCCCAATTCTAAAACATCAGTGGTCAAACACCAGCAGTAGAACATTACGATTCCCTGCATTAGGAGGTTCAATGATATCAGTAGAAAGCAATTAGCAATCAATATTTTAAAAGCAAACAGAGACTGCAGGAGAGAGTAATTAGTCTCTCGTTATCCCTGCGCCACACGAGCTAAAAGTTTTTGAGGGTTGTGCAAATCTTTCCTTTGGCCGGAAGGTGTCACTTTCTCACTAATGTTTGCAGGGCAGGGACGAGCTGGTGTCGGTCCCTGGATCCCCACAGTGTTCAGAGCCCAGCGACCCGAGAACAGCAGCCGTTCGGGATGCCCTGGGCACCGAGGTGCCCTGTAACCAGGGTTACAGCCGCCAACCTGGCACAGCCGGGCTTCTCGACAGCAAAGGCAAAACTCACACTGCATGTGTGCCCGTTTTTCTCAATGCTGATACTTTTAAGGAATGTTACTGTTTTCTGTCTGAAAGTGAGAGAATATTTCTAAATTTTTACACCTATTTTAGTAGTCAGTTTTCTTTCTGACAGATGTTGGCAACGCGCACATCGCAGGAGATAGGACTGCTTTCTGTAGAAAGAATGAAATTACTTGAGTTTTTGAAATATTTTGTTTGGTGTTGTTTTTTTTTTTTTTTTTTTTTTTTTTTTTTTTTTTTTTTTTTTTTTTTTTTTTTAAAAAACTACAAGAGATAGTATTGCTTCTGGCAGCTAAAATAATAGGGAAATATAAGTCCAAGGGCAGCACTGAGATGCAAGCAAGATGTTAGAGAAGTAAAAGTGGAAGCAGAAGTGGGTTCTCAGACCCAGCATTTCCTTTTCTAATATTGGGCATTTCACTCAGCCTTCCAGCTTAGATGTAAGGTAAATACCATACTCTATCTGCATTTCATAGAGAGAAAGAGAGAGAAGCTTCCCGTAGCAGCTTGGAGTTAAGGTAGCCTTAAGGTTGACCTCTGTCTATAAAGCATCCTGAGCTAATGGATTTCTAGTTCATTATCACAGTAAAATGGTGGAAGATAGCTCCAGGAAGAATCTGGACCATCTTTTCTTCACTGGCCTTTTAAAACAAGGATGAACAAGGATGCAAGGCTTGAACATCAACGTATATCAGTTGCAAAAAGTGTAGATCTATTTTTCCCTTGGAAGGCTTCACTTGTTTCCACAACTGTTTTCCAGTATCACAGATTTTATTAGAAAGTAACACCTGCAAGTAGCAGATCTGGGCAAGCACCTTTGTAAATGTTCTGGGGAGCAGCAGTTTTCAGATAATCACCTTCTGTACAAGCCTTCACAAACTCTCCCTGTCAGATCCTATTAAAATCACTGTGAATAACACTACTGTGTTATTCCAACATTATAACCCACTGTTGTCAACCCTCTTAGTTTGTGACAGAGACATGAACTTCCAAGATGGAGTTAACAAAGCATTTGACAAGCATAATCATCCTATAAAGCAGAAATATGGAGCATATATAATATATGTAGAAAAATCACTACTTGATATGCTTTCACCTATTATGATACATAACAACAAAATGGCTGCCTATATTTCAATTTAGGAACAACATTCAAGTTTATTGAGTATGTTTGATCCTTTTCAATGTGATAAAGGGGATGGCAAATTCTTTCTCTCTCTTATACGTATATTAAAAGGATATCAGAGGTTTATCTTAGATAATGCTTTATGGAGACCTTAAAAATTGTGGAAAAAATAAAAGGAAAGCATTGGTCTTATGCAGTATCTTAAAAATCAAATTCTCATTATTTTTCTGTAGAGAATCATGCAATACCTCAATCTCAGTTTAGGGTATCCATTTTTTGATGCACAACAGGTCAAATTAAAAAAAAAAAACAGTCCCAGCATTATCAAAATGTATTTTGATCCCACAGCATTCCATCAGGGAGGCTGTAAAACAAAAAGCCAAACACTCCTGAAGAGCTTGCAGGAGCTTCTTCCTTTCTAAGAAAGACAGCAGTTCCAAGAAGCTGACAAAACATGGGTGCTTTGCAGCTATCTGTGGGTCCACTGGAAAATGGGCTGTGTTACTGTGTGTACAGTGCCTACCTTAATTTGCTGACAATTAATGAAGCATTGTTATATCATGTGAATTATATAAAATTTCTAGTTCATTGGCTAAGAATGTGGTATTTAAAATAATCATTATGTCAGTCTATATCATGTTGATGATATACATTTTCTACTGTATTGACTAAGCATGTGTTATTATTTGAAATAAATCTTGATTATTTATCTTTATTGAGCTTTTCTTTAGTATGCAATATCTCTAGTTCTAAAATATTCATTTTTTCTTTAAATTTGCTTTACGTGCTTTCTTCCCAGTTACTTGAGAGAAACTAAATTCCTTTCCTATCTGAAGAGCTTTAACACCAAGCGTAAATGTCTGAAATAATGGAGACATAACATGGTG
>VYZS01018549.1:0-38942 GCA_013400695.1 Neodrepanis coruscans | reverse complement strand
ATCTCCACAGCAATTGGAGTTTTCCCCCCTTCCAGTCCAGAAGCCAGACTGGCAATACGGCCCATCACAGTGCGATCCCCAGTGCTAATGACGATGCCACGGGCAGTGCCTAGAAGAGAGACAGGTTTTAGAAAACAAAACCAGTCACAGCTTCATACCCTGTAGGTGTGGAAGAGGTGCTCTGGCTGGGCTTCAGTATAAAGACTTCCTACCACCATTCTTAGAGCTGAAACAGTAGTTCTGCCGGGTATGTCTGATGTTCCTGCTTTCTGCAGCAGCTTAGTCTTTCTTACAGCCTTACCTACCCATTTTGGTTCTCATTATGTTATCTGCACTTTAACACACCTGTAATAAAGCAGGCAGGCTCAAAGACACACCATATAGCTGCCTCTCCAGGAGAAACAAGAAAATAAAAAACAGTAGTGCTGTGCAGTCTTCTTTGCCCACTCTACAGTAACCTAATTGGAATAGACAAAGGCTTTGCTAGGAACTTTAAGCCTTCTTTTGTAGGGTAGAAGAAGGCTACCAAGTAATACACTGAATTCACATTGCTTACCTACCCAGTTTAATCTCTATCATTGCCAATATTTCAGGGAAGTAGGAGAGTCACATACCTTCCACACAGTTGGTGGAAAAGAAGGCAATGTTCCTGGTCTCCAGCGGGTTCTCATGGGAGAAGTCTGGAGACCTGGTCTGAGGCTCTGATTCACCAGTAAGTGAGGAGTTATCCACCTACATGAAACAGAGTACTTTGTCATATACAAGAAGGCAGATGCCTTCAGCAATGAAAGCAGATAAAACACTGGGCACTTCCCCCACCCTTCTCTTCCACTCCAGCATCCATTCACTGCATAGAAGAAATTCTGTGACATTTCAAAGCCAGACTAATTCATCCTCCCTCAAAATCAAGTTTCCAGACAGCCTGTCATTGCTGTACCTTGCAACCATGGGCAGATATGATCCGAAGGTCGGCTGGAATTCTGTCTCCTCCTTTCACCTCCACCAGATCTCCAACTACAACACCTTCAGCATTTATGCTCATCTTCTCACCATTTCTGACTACAAGTGCTTGCTGAAAGACAGTGAAGAAACAAACTATGTCAAAAGCAAATTTTAAGAAAGGGCTCAAAAAACGTGAGTATCTTAAAATAGTTGTCCTATGATCCTACAATATTCCTACTTGTATTAAGATACATATGCTATTCAAGAAAAATAGCTATTTTTTGTTTTCTTGATATCAAAGTTCCTTGTTCCCAAGGTGATAGAACGATCATTAGATATGATACAGACTGCCCATGAAGGAATCCAAATTTTAGTACTTATCACACCAGTTACTGAACAAATGAGACTATCAAGAAAGTGCCCTATGATTGTTAATAAGCTAGTAGAACTCACAGGGTTTCAAGGACTATCTTGGACTATTAGCATAATAGTGTCATAAATCCCTCAAAATCAAGAGCTAGTAACCCACATTAACAGCCAGGCCTTTTGTAATTGAAGCTGATGTTTAAAACCATTCATAACCTTAAGCAAGCTATGGCTTGGCAGATCTCAAGGAAATGAGTTATTCCATACCTGAGGCACCAAGTTCTTGAAGGACTCCATGATCTTGGAACTTTTTGCTTCTTGGTAATAAGAGAAACAGCCAGTAATGATAACAACAGCTGCCAACACAATACCCAGGTACAGCTACAAAGAGCAGAGAAAGTGAGTCAGAGGACAATCTACCTGAAAGGCTTCCAGTTTGTCCAGATAAATTGCTTGGCATTTAGGTGCCCCATTAAAAGCATGAAGGTACTTGCAGTCTCTGTACATTTTGTACACAAAGGCCATCCACAACCTAGTGCTGTTAACACAACACAAAGGAAGTTGGCTGTTCATTTCATTATGTGGAAGCACTCCAAAACATGTTAAGCCCTCACACTGAATTTCCCATGCTTATGGGAAAAGCTTCTGGAGTGAATACTTAGAGGAAGTTAATCTGCTTTGAGCCAAACAGGCTGCTCAGCCTGCCTTTGAGGTAAACCAGACGTTTTTACTTACATTATCGTTGTTGGGTTCCTCGCCCATCAAACTTTGTATGCCATAAGCCAGAAAACACAGAATAGCACCAATCCACAACAGGAGTGAGAATCCTCCAAACAGCTGCCGGCAGAACTTCACCCATTCAGGAGTGGTGGGTGGGGGCGTGAGGGCATTTGGGCCGTCACGAGCCAAAATCTCAGCTGCACGTGCAGTAGTCAAACCCTAAAAGAAAGGTTTCTTTTTTTAGGCAATGCAGCAAGCCTGGCTGTAGAAGGCAGCTCTGAATTTGTTCAAGGTCTATCACAGCAACGAGGAGCTGCTAACAGCAGATGTCCACAGGGTTCTACAACACAAGTGTAGGATGTGAAAGACGAGTATCAAAAGTGGAGCTACAGGAAGGTGAGTGCTGCTTGAGGAGCCTGCAGGCCATGAGGCTACAAACACTGAAGGAGGACAGGACAAGAAGGCTGTAGCAGCAGACTTTGAGCTCTGAGGAACAGCACAGTACAATCCAGCCTACCAAATTATGGAACAAGTGAAAGCTGGTGTCCACAAAGATGATGACATTTTGGAATGACATTCTGGGAAGTTCAGCTTTCAGAAGCCAAGGTCTTTGATACAGAAATGCAAATCTCTGTGTGCTCTTGTAAAAAGAAGACTTGATGCTATATGCAATCAATAGCAAAGGTGTAAAACCACTGCAGTGCTTCTCCACCAGATTCTGAAGTAGCCTAGGACATTTGCACACCTCTTACTACAGGAAGGCAAAATTTTAACTGCTACTAGCCATCATTAAGTCTCTGTACATGTGCTAGCTCACTACACTACATTTGCAATATAAACATTTGTCTTCATTACATTCTCCTTAGGAAAAAAAACCACCCAAGAATCAACTTGACCTTGAACAATTCAGAGGCAGATAACAGTGACTCTGTTTTTAACAAAGTACTGCACTCAGGTTGTACAGTGGGAGGATGAAGAGAAGTATTTCTAAACTCAGTATTTCTGGGAAGGCTGGAAAACTTAACTGGAGGACGGGAGATGAAACAGAAAAAAACCAAAAAACCCAACCAACCCACACCATCACACCCGACCACCCAGATCTTTCTGTGAAATGCTGTCAGCCAAAAATGTTTCTTTTCAAACGAGGACAAGGGGGCAAGAAAACAATGTCCACCTACCCGACTCAAGTCTGTTCCATATTTACGATGAAGTTCATCAAGGCTCAGCTTGTGGTCATCCTGAAAGACAAGAAATAATTGGGAGAGAAAAGATCAGTCCCACGAGGCTCATCAGCAAGAGCTCAACAATTCCACCCCCCACTCCAGGTTTTCTACCTGTAACAGCCTGGTGAGGTAGCAGGACTCTAGTTCACCTCTGTGAAGAGAATCTCAAACTCATTCCGCAACTCAGCACAATCTCACATCTTTAGCATTATTGTGACTATTTGGGTACAACATGACAGCTTTTTTAAACAAGTATGACTGTATCTCAGTGAAGTCTTTACACCCCCAGCAGATACTGTGAAGCCTCAGTAGGTGGAGTTTTTTTGGGGAGCGAGAGAGGAGGGGAAAGAAAAGTAGCTGGGAAGGAAGGTAGGAACACACAGAAGATTAAGCCTGTAATTTCACACATTTTTAAGTAGTGCTGCCAGATTAAGTGCTACTTTGGGAGAAGTTTGTCACCCCCCCAAACGAGTTTCTTTTCACAGCAAGGCTATTTTTCAGTTGGATCAAGTTGGTGCAGAGCAGTACCTCACTGAGAAGGTTGTTCTGGAAGAGTAGATGCTTTAAGTTCATACCACTACTAACACAAAAATCTCATCTTGGAGCAATCTTCAGTATCCCTTTTCCTTAACACAAGGGCCAAAAATGTGAAAACCCAGGCTCAAATCCACAGAACAGAAACAAAATCTGCACCACCTTCAAGGAGAGCAGATCTAAGCCAGATGACACTCATAGACAGATGTATAGCATCATCCAGCATTCACAGACAGGGACGGGAGACACTCCCCACAGCCTCAAACATGATCAGAAGGAATAATACTGAGGTCAGTCTGAGCAGAGGCCAGCAGTAAATGGAGCTGTACAGCCTCAGCTCCTCAGCTGGAATGAAAACAGCAGTCCCACTCACATGACAGCACAATAAAGCCTATAATGCTGCTATCCAGAGAGCGCTTGCCTGGGTGAGGACATACAACTACACTGTGCTGTGGGTAACACAGGCAAGCTGAGACTTTGGCTCTGTGTAAAGTGCCTTTTGAGAAGGGATGTTTCCAGTGTCTACTGCGTGGTCATCTTGATGCTGAAACATTTGCGGCATGTCTGGCTTGGGGACAGAGGGGAGGGGAGGAAAAGGGAGATCAGTGCCTTCAATCACACCTTGCTGTCAGCACACCTACTCTTTTCTTTTAGCTCCATGAGGCAGAGGGCCTTGGGTGAACCAAACATTCTAAAAGCTGCTCTTTCTGTGCCCTACACTCTTACCATTGAAACTTCCTTTTTAAGCTCATCCATGTCCCTCTCCTTCTTCCCCTTCTTCTTCCCGCCATGCTCTGATGTAGCAGCGGGGTCATACTTGTCTCTTCCAACCTGTGAGAGAAGACATAGCATCATTAAAAACATCTTACAGTCAAATTCTACAGTAATAGACATTAACTATGCACACAAGACTGTCAGGCAGACAAAATTATTACAGTTTATAAAAGTTCTCTACATAAATTTTAGTAAAGCCTTTGACCTGTCTCCTATAACATTCTCTTGGGTAAACAGGCTGCTTGTGGCGTGCACAGGTGTATTGTTTGCTGTGTACAAAACCAGCTGGATGGTTGGACCCAGAGAGCAGTGGTGAATGGAGTTACGTCCAGCTGGTCACCAGTCACGAGTGGTGTCCCCCAGGGCTCAGTATTGGTGCTGAGCATCCTGTTAAATATCTTATCTATGATCTGGACAAGGGGATTGAGTGAAACCAATCAGTGATTTCAATCAGATTTTCTAGGAAATTACCTAGAATTTTCATTTCTAGGAAGGCAACTGAATCAGTTAAAAGGGAATGGAATGCAATCAGTCAGTGTTCAGCCACATCAAGCTGGGTGGGAGTGTTGATCTAGGAAGGCTCTGCAGAGGGATCTAGACAGGCTGGACTGACGGGCCAAGGCCAGCAGTATGATGTTCAATAAGGCCAAGTGCTGCATCCTGCACTTGGGTCACAACAACCCTGTTCAGCTCTATAGGCTGGGAGAAGAGTGGCTGTTAAGCTGCCCCGGTGGAAAAGCACCTGCGGGTGCTGGTCAACAGCAGCTGACCATGAGCTGCCAGTATGTCCAGGTGGCCAAGAAGGGCAATGGCATCCTGGCAGAAATAATACAACCAGCAGGACTAGAGAAGTGACTGTGCCTTGGTACTTGGCACTGGTGAGGCCACACCTCAAGTCCTGGGCTCAGTTTTGCCCCCTTTTCTACAAAAAAGACACTGAGTTGCTGGAGCGTGTCCAGAGAAAGGCAATGAAGCTGGTGAAGGTTCTATGAGTCCTTTGGGGAGCAGCTGGGGGAGCTGAGGTTGTTTAGCCTGGAGAAAGGGAAGCTCAGGGGGGACCTTATTGCTCTCTACAACTGCCTGAAAGGAGGTTATAGCCGGGGGGGTGTCAGTCTCTTCTCCCAAATAAGAAGTGACATGCCAAGAGGCCTCAAGTTATGCCAGGGGAGGTTTAGACTGAATATTAGGAAAAACTTCTTCACAGAAAGGGCTGTGAAACCCTGGAAAAGGCTGCCCAGGGAAGTGGTTGAGTCACCATCCCTGGCAGTATTTAAAAAATCTATAGGTGTGGCACTCGGAGACATGGTTTAGTGGTGGACTTGGCAGTGATGGGTTAACACTGGGACTCAATTATTCTAATGGTCTTTTCCACCCTAAAAGATTCTAGGAAAGTTATGCCACTTCAATAAATTAAAAAAAAACCTAGCTAGTGAGCAGGCAAGTCTGCTCAACATCATCCCCAATACAGAGATTATAGCCAGACATTGTGCAAGTCTAGCTAGGAGAAAAGCAAGCTATTCAGGCAGTCTTGACGCTTGAGCCCCAGCTCAAGCTGAAAAAGTGATGAAGAGCAGAAGAAACCAATTCCTGAGAACATACGTATGTTCCCTCCGAGGCATTAACTCCTCCTCCCCCCTCCGAGTCCTCCACATCCTCCGGCGA
This sequence comes from Neodrepanis coruscans, assembly GCA_013400695.1. Classification (NCBI taxonomy): domain Eukaryota; kingdom Metazoa; phylum Chordata; class Aves; order Passeriformes; family Philepittidae; genus Neodrepanis; species Neodrepanis coruscans. Next base: position 32,721 of record VYZS01018549.1, on the reverse strand, counting down.
GGAGGAGCAGCCTATCAACCGAAGATAAATAAGAGGTGGTATCTCTGGCTGGTTGAATGTGGGGGCTAAGTTCCAACACTTTCATTCTCAGTTTGGCACACGAGTTTGGCTGGTTACGCAACAAATCTGCTTTCAATTTATGGCAGTTTGACCAACAGGAACGGTATACAAAGCAGCAGTATACTTCTGCAGATTCAATCTGTGCTCAGTCCCACTCACACTTCACAGAACAGATGACTTACTTACAACCTTTTTATTCAGTAGGACTTTCATTCACTTTTATTTTGGTTAATTTCACATGAAATAATGCAAAGGTTTGTATCTTAAAGGAATAAACAAGCATCTGAGGACAAACAAACTATGCCTTAGTGCACATAAACATCACTTAAAAAGACAGCCTTCTCTTCCCCTTCTGTGTAGGGCCTATTATACCCTTACATCCTGCCAAGTTTTATGTGATGACACTTTCACCCAGTTAAGATCCCTGAGAAGAACTCTGAGATAAAAGAGCAGCCAGTGGCACCAGAGTCAAAACTTTGAAACCTTTTCTTAATCTTGTTAAAGGCATCGCCTTGCTTGATCTTTGTATGAGCATCTCAAACCTCAAACTGGATTCCTGAGAGTAATCTGGACACAGGAACTACTATTAGGATCCAAGAACAGTCCTGTTGAACAGCAAGCACAGGAAATTTTTATTAACTACTCCAAGAGAAGTAGAAACCAAAACCAAAAGTGAAACTATACAAAGAAAGACTTTTCTAAAAGAACACATCAGTCACATGTAGCTAAGGATTTTTACTGTTCTGAGAAAGCTCTGTATGCAACACTCTGCAGCCTGTCACACATTTCACATGCACAGAAGTCCTCTCTTGCCCAGTTCAGTAAAGGCAGGCTTTGCATATCCTTGCATGCAGCTACAAATCTATGCAATGGAAAGTTTTTAATAAGTGGAGCAGAGCCAAGTTATTTGCCTCCACTGATATAGGAAAAGGACACAGAACTACAGACTGTCAGCATTCCTGGCATTCTTTTCCCTGCACCTAAACTCCCATTTCCCTTGTTTAAAAAGAATATTTAAACCAGCACGGTCCTTCCATTCCAGCATCATAAGAATTTGCCACAGGGCAATTCCCAAAAAGCCAGCACGAAGCATCTCTCTCCTTCAGTATCTGAAGGGAACAACTTTGACTTCTTCCAGAGCTGTGGCAGACAAGTCCAAACACAGCCCTGCACAAAACACGTGGTTCATGATTACTACCTGAGATGAGGAATGATTTCTAATGAGGGTGAAGGACCTAGTGCCTTGCTTGAATAGGAGTCCATCACCTTCAGCTTCACCTCTTCTCCCCACAAAAGCACAAGCAAACTCTTGCAGGTGATCTAAAAACCTCTTGGTTCTTTGAAACTTGTGTGAGAAGTACAGTTACTCAGCTTATCTGGGGCACTGCTGAACAACGCAAGAATACAGGAGTGCTCAAGCTTTTTCAGTTGCAGCTGAAATAACCTACAAGTGGGTAAACATGAAAAAGCTCACTGCCCTTTTTCAAGCATGACTTGCTTAAAAAAAAAATAATAAAAGGGGAACAAAAACTCCAGCGATCAGCCAGAACAAAGAGGGGATAGTTACTTGTTTCTTTAAGCACCCAAATGCCCAACTATCTGGGTCTTAATGGAGTCCATCTTACAGAGGAGCTTGGTGTATCTCAGCTAAAAAAAAAATAAATCTCAACCTTACAGAAAAATTATGGAGAATCAGTTTCAGCTTTTGCTACAGGATCATTTCATGCAGAGTCTGAACTTCCTGCTCCATCATTCAAATCTGAACTTGACACACAGATCAGAGTCAAAGTCCTGCCCCTGTTCTGTGCCTCCAGGGCCACTGCCTCTTTTCCAGCAAGATGAGCCCAATCTATTCAACAAAGGCTTGTGCTGGCTGGGTTGCCACCGAAAGAGGGTTTCATCCTCAGCACTGTAGGATTTCCCTGCTTTCCCCTCCTTTTCCTGCTGCACAATGGGAAGGCCTATGGCACTCCAGATCCACATCTTATCGCGATTTTATCACATGGCCTGAACACAAAGGGAGGTCTGTCTCATCAGAAATGTCACCTCTGTTACTTGACTTAGCCCAAGAACTCTGACTCATCAGAACTGCCACAGAAATAAAACAAGGCAGCTTCTTTTTTTTTTTCGTGCAAGATTTATTTTTTTTTCACTGGCTTAAGCACAACATTTGTACAGACCAGTGTAAGTTTTATACAGCCTCCAGAAAATCCCATTGTCTTTCAGATACATCTTATGCTTTTCCACTCTGGACTAATTGAGCCATTCATAGCTGATGTTCTCAACACAAGCCATGATTGACCAGGAAATAGGAAGGGTACAAATCATCAGACAAGCTCAGAAGTGCTCTGTTCTATGATCACCTAATCCAAGAAGAAATGTCAAGTAAGAGCCAAAATAAATTATGCAGTCTCTGGAGACCTGGTCTGCACTACTACTTATGTCATTATAATCAATTGTGCAGGGAAAACAGAAAAGTTACTGTCCTGCTGCCTCATGAGACATTTTTCAGTAAATATATTAACCAGATGTGTCATAAAATGCCTACTGGACTGGAAACTCTGCTCCATGACCCTATGTAATCTTAGGAATGGATGAGAAAGGCTTCTTTGGATTCTTCTTACTCCCTCCCAAGAGCTGTGTTCAATCTTAAATCAAAAATTTAATCATCTGCATCAACTGAACATTTTCAACATCTAGGACAGTACAAGGCAGTTTTTACTCAACAGCTAGCAATTGCTCATTGTGCACAGACTGTTGCTTCCCAAATTACAGAAGGACAAGCTCTCCTCCCATGAGAAAGGATCTAAACCCTATGTGGGTTTTCATCATCAGGGAGAAAAACAGGACCACCCACACACCTTAAGCTTTCTCTGGGTATTATGACAAACACCTCTACTAGTCATGGAGCGGCTTGAAGACCCAAGTGCAGAGTGGGCTTTCCAAATGCCACTGCTGCACAGCACAGCAGCCCATTCTGCTTCACTGGTGCTGTGCCAGCCATGGAGAGTCATCTCCCTCGCTTCTCTCCCTGTAATATTAGCGCATCTTTACCACAAATCCAGACTTCTCCAGTAGCTGACAAACACATGAAGGTGAGTGGACTGGACCCAGTTCTCCCCTAGAGAAGATGGTGATGGGCTACCCCTTGGAAAGGCCTGGGTGAGGCATGACCTGCAGTTTTCAGCATGTCAGGATTGAGACTCCTCATCCTGTTACACCACTTTTGCATAAAAATGCGTTGACTGGGCCCAGGATTTTCTTTGGCAAAAGGACTATCCTCTAACCATAGAAACCAATAATGTAATAGAACAGCCACAGTAATAAAGGAATGAAAAATACGGGGGAGGAAAGTCATCTATTAAGATTTTTTAATTGCACCAGATAAGGATTGCTTGGATTTGCATAATTGCCCCTCATTTGGTCCATTATGTAATAAGCCTTTCTAGTTTCTGACAGGGAAAAATCCCTTAACTGGGGTCCAGGGAAATCAGAGCAAGCCAAGAGGTGTTTCTGCTCCACACACAGCTGCTTGATCACAACATCCAGCTTCAGTCTTCACTACTGTTTCCAAGAGCCTTTACCACTGTTTGTTTGTTTCCAAGAGCCTTCACATACATTTTTCTTTAGTTAAAAGACACTACCTGTTAAGGACTTCTCTTCTACCTTCACTGTAAGATAGAACTGAACTCCAGAAGCAACTCAAAGCACACACCAATGACTGTGTGCTGTGCCTGTGCAGTGAGGGAGATGGGAGTGAAACATGCTGCTGTCTACAGAATGCAGCTTCCAGGCAGCTCTGACCAGAAATGAAATCTCGAATGCTTCCCTCCACTACACACATCCCCTTGGATAATCTGCTTTTTGGGCTGAACAGCACACCCGGGCAGCTGACAGCCCTCCCTTTGTCCCTTTACCATTTAAAGTAAAACAGACGCTCTGCTCAGCTTCTCCTCACAGCCACAGAGAGAAGAAACTTGTTCTCTCGCACTTAAGCCGTTATTTTCTCTCCCACCCCGTGCTTTCATGGGAAAGAAGCTTCCTTTCTGAGCACCTTAGCTCAGGGCAGGCACACTCTGGTCGGTGTCGTATCCACACACTGCCTTTTTCACAGCCTTGTTCTCTCACATGCTCGTTTTTCAGGGGGTCCCTAATTATCCGCCTGCGTTCTCCCTGCTAAACGAAGGGATCTTGTGACTTGCTACCAGAAAAGCATGAGGCAGCCGTATTATCCCTGCTGAATTATCCCTTCTGTCGGCGCTGGGGTTTCAGGCTGATTGCTTTATTATCCATGCAACCTACAAAATCTGAAATGGAAGCAAGACAGCCAAACAGCTTTCTACACTAGAAAGCGTCTGTACCTCCCGTTAGTCCTGACAAGGCAGAAGAAGCCCCCAAAACCCTTTTGCACTGCCGTCCTGCTTACACATAACTCTTAAGGCTTCTTCAAGGATTTAAAGAAGATTCACAATACTGCCAACACTGTCAAATCCTCCCTCAGTGTTTTATATCCTGGGTGAACTCCTACTAGGCACACTGCCTGTTGCCTACTGGACTGAAATGCATCAGGCTGGGCTGCCAAGCATCAAAAGGACAACACTAAATTAAAAAAAAAAAGGCCAATAAAAACCTACATGCACGCACAAAAATGCTGAAAATCCACCTCACACACTCCTCAACCCCCTTTTCCAAGTAACAGCCATGTTCTTTCTTGCAGCACCACTACTATTCACGCAGTTATGTCAACATTGCCGCTGTTGTACTGCACAGATGAGGACAATACAAAGTCAAGTCAATGTTTGAATAGGGCTCAGGAAGCACAAACACCTTTAGACAAGGAACACGCTACCAACATGCTTTGTCTCATGGCCCTGCACAGTCACCCTCTCCTGGGGAAGCAGAGAAATTAGGGAATTTTACAGGAATGTGTCTAAACCAGAAGTAAAGCCTGAGATTAGCTCGGCTGGTTAGACCACGGTGGTAAGAACACCCAGGTTGTGGGTTTGATCCCTGTACAGGCCATTCATTTAAGAGCTGGACTCGATGATCATTGTGGGTCCCTTCCACCTCAGAATATTCTATAAACCTAAGTCCACAAACTTCCAGCTGTACAAGACACACAGGGAAGTATTTGAAGGGAAAACCCCAAATATCCAATCAATCAAACCCAGAAACCGGTCTCTAGTTTCTCAACATAAAATCGGAGCAAGTCAGGAGGTGTTTCTGCGCCACACACAGGTGCTCCAACACAACACCCAGCTTCAAAAAGTGTTCAATCCCGTTTGCTTCCAACAGCCTTCCACTACTGTTCGTTTCCAACAGCCCTTCCACTACTGCCCGCTTCCAACAGCCTCTACATACACTTTATTTAGTTAAAAGACAGAGCCTGAATTAGGGACTTCTTCTCCTCGTGGGCTACAGGGCAGAAATAACGCCGACACAAGGCAGACACTGCGGCTCAGCCTTCTGCGAGGATTTACCACCCCAAAGGCCAGGAGAACACCAGGGGCGCTCAGCCCCCTCCTGCCACCACCTCCCATCACATCCTCGCTGCTACCAACAGCCACATTAGACCCAATAACCCCTGAGCCCGTCGTTCCCCGTTCCACCCGGGCCTTCGCGTCTCAAGAAGTCTAAAGTACTCCTGCGAGCCCAGGGAGCAGCCACGCTCCCCCCCGCAGCTCCACAAGGCCACCAGATAACACCGGCCCGGAGCCTGCGGGCAGGCGAGAGGCCCCTGGCCGGGGGCGACACTGGGGAGACACGGCCTTCAGGGGGAGCCGGGGGGTTTGGGCCGCCCCGGGCTCCGCCCCGCCCTCGACCCGGTTCTTCCTTCCTCGGGCGGCGGCAGGACAGGGGCGGCCGCCAGGGCACGTTGCCGGAGGCAGGCGGCACCGGCGCCGCCCTCGAACGGTCGCTGCCGCCCTCGCACCCGACGTGGCCGCCCCAGCCCGGCACAGACAAAGCGCTGCCCCGCCGAAGGGAAAGGNAGGCCGCTCCTCCCGCCGGCCCGGGCTCCGGCGCCGCCATGCCGGGGCGCTCCGGGCGCGCTGCCCGCCCCGCTGTCCCCGGCGGGGCTCGGCCGTGTGTCCCTCGTGGCCGCCCGAAGGCCACGGTGTGCGGCTTTCCCGCGGGTCTTGCCGGCGCTGCCACCCCGCACGGGGAGGCGCAAGACCCCCGGGGGTCCCTCCGCACCGAAACGCGCCCCGCGGGTGAGCCGTGGGGGCGGTGCTGCCAACCAACCTGCCGGGGGCACAGCCCGCTCCGTGCGCTCGGGGATGTGCGGGGACTTGCCAGAAACTGCTCTTGATGATTGAGGACTCGGCGAGGAGTTAAAGGGCAGGTTTTTGTGCCCTCCGCTGATCGGGGAGCCAGGCTAGGTGACCTAGCTTGTCTAGGGCCGTCCTTATGCTTCACGTTCTGGGAAAGAAGGATGCAAAAGTTCTGAATGTTTGTTCACTTTGCTTTTTTTTTTTTTTTTTGTCTGCCGAAGTTTGTTGACTTTTGCTTTTACTTATGTCTAGAATCTCTAGTAAAGAAAATCAGCTGATGAGCTATTTTATTCTTGACCAGGCTTAGTAACCTGGAATGAACTTGGAAATGAGAAAGTGTTTCAGGAGGCTTTGCCTACCAAGGTTCCCAAAAATTAGCTGTGAACTTCTTGCACAGAAGGAACACAATTACAGCACTTCCCTGCTATGCATGGCTTGAAACTCCCCTTCACAGGAGAACTGAATTCAAGCCTTAAACATCCTGAACAAGAGCTTACTCATCAAACTGTTGGACCCATGTCTGTAAAGGGGAAGGTCTGCCACTACAACCATCATGGATTTTAGAAAGTTCTGTGTGAAGGTACCACACTGGTTGTGGAGCTTGGTCCTGTCAGTGCATCCTAGACCTCCCTTTAGAACTTTGGATGGCTCTGCCACTTGCAGACATGCAGGATCCTCCATCTTTCTGACACACCAGCTGGACTTACAGAGAGTTTGACCGCTCAGTTCTGAGGTGCTTCTGCAACAGAAGATACTGAACTTGAAAGTAAATACCAGCAGTGGGATCAGAGGCAATTCTAGACAGGAGGCCAGCATTTCAGAGATGCTTTTTTAGTTTTATGCATAAGCTCTGTTTTGTGCCTCTGATGGTTTTTATGGGATGTGCCACTGTGTTGGCAGACTGAGAGACCGAAGCTTTCAGTTTAACCTACAAAATACCTGGACAGCCATCTCCCTACCAAACTGCACTAACTTAACCCTGAAGCAACACTTTCAGACCTTATTGCTTCCTGTTGAGATTTTCTTTTAGGACTTCCCAGGAAAGGCTTGGCTCTTACTAGGGGGTGGGGAGAAAGGGATAGGCACTAGGAACTGGGTAGAAATTTCCTGAAATCACTTATTTATTTCATTTTCAGTCCTAAACAGCATTTTACTCCTTAAGAATGATTCACGGTACCAAACTTGGTTTTCCTTCTATGTGAGAGCAAAGCAACATCAATAGGACAGTGAAGGAAGACTTCCAGAGGACTTCTGCACCAAATTCCCCCTTGAAGTTCCATCTAACCAGTGTAGTTGTTTTGTGACACTGTCAGTTTGATGCATCTTTTGCTTTGGGATAGTTATGTGTTGCCACATCTTCATAGTACAAAACTGTAGTGTGCCACTGTGGTCCTGTAAACTCATTGTCTTTTTTAGGAGAAAAATGTGTCTCAGTTCTCTTACTGACAGTGATTAAAATAGAGAGCAAATCCATACAGATCAAAGCAAATTCTGTTACATCAAACCAGGCAGGGAGGATAGAGTAATATTCCATATTAGAAATGCTTATGTTCTCCTTCTGTAATAGGTACCAGTGAGATTAGCTCAAGGAAAATCAGGAGAGGTCTGTTTTCAGTATCTACAAGCAATTACAAACTCTTTTTGATACCTTGGCAGGGTGACTGAGAGAAACAGAGATAACGTACAGGGAACTTCACCTCCTGCCAGCAGGTAAGATCCAAATCAGGTTTTAATACCTGAAAACTGCTCTTTGGCTGTGTGTCCCTCTCAGTTCATCCCAGGAGTAACCGTGAGTCGTTATTTTGTAGATCTGCAACAATGCATTGTTTTGCCTTTCAGGTTCTCACTGGTGAGGTTGTTGCCTGCTGAAAAGCCACTGAATTCCAGGAGTAGGTAGCACAGGATGTGTTGAAAGGAGTTCGGGGTGTTGTGTGAATGGCTGCACCTGTGGACATCACAAGTCCTTCTGCCACATTTTTGACTTTGTGAAGCTGGGATTGTTTTACAGCAGGGAGTTTTATTATGGCCACTCTAGGAACATGAAAACAAGAGAGGGAAGGCACGCATGCAGAAAAGCTTTAGCAGGTTCCAGTTAAAAGTTCAAGGGTCTGAAAGCCCTTTGCTCTTGCTGCTAGATAGGACAGCTTCCGTTCAAGCATATTCCTGCTTCCAGTAAACAGACGACGTACGTGTAGCTCAACACAAAGAGGCAAATCTTCTTTATCCCTTTACAACTGCCACTGCCTATGGCTGCATTGTCTGGGAGAACTAGGGTCCCAGCAAGGGTTAGTACCCAGAATAGGAAAGAATGCCATCTCCCACCTGTTTGTTCTTTCTGTGGCATCTCCCATGTTCACCAGCCTTTTCAATGTGTTGCAGTAAGAGCCACACTTCAGCCTTCACCTCGAAAACCACAGCAGCTTCTTCAGTGACAGTGTACATGTGGGGGCAATTTGCCTGTGGATATTCATAGTGTGCTTACCACCAGAGAAGAAAAGTTCCTGCAGCTCCTCTTAGGAAAAAAAAAAGAATTGGGCCCAAATAAACTATTTTCCCTCATCCACTTGTACTTTATCTCAATAGTCTCCAGAGAACAGGGTTGCCCACAGCAAACTACAGCAGGCCACAAAAGCAGCAGCAGCACAGGCAAAGCGAGATGTGCTCCACCCTGAGTTTTTGGTCAGTGTGGTTCAGGAAAGTGGTCAAAAGGGATCCATCCACTTTGCAGGCCACCCCCCTTCAGAGGGGAAACAGGAGACAAAGTGTATGAAACTGCATTTTCATCGACCTTGCCTCTGTAATTAGAGGCCTCACACCCTCTGCTGTCTTGTCCCTGGCCTTTAATGAGATCACTTTAAGAGATAAGGCAGTCACTCCATTAAAGAAGGGGGGGAACAATATCTAACTATGGGGTGAGCAAAGATCAAGATCCACTATACCCTGTCAGGCTTGGCTAAGCTGCTTCCAGTGCATTTTTTTTCCTCCCTCTGGCTGAGGGATACAAACGTTTTGCATTTTTGACAGTATTTTGCATTTGTCTAAAGCCTTCCAAGTCGTTCAAATGCTGTTGCAAAAACATGACAAAGGCTCCTCAAAGGCCCTGTGTAAATGAGAGCTCCAGCCTCTGCTATTGCTTATATATGGTATCACCTTTCTGCAATGATGTTGCAGGCTGCAGAGGCAAAGGGACAAATATGGAGCATTTCCTTAATTTCAAGTGCCTCAGTGCTGTGCCTGTACAAAATTCCTGGGCACATGGTACTTCCATAAGTGGCAACTTTGGCTGCTCGGCCTTTCTCTGTAGTGAGCTCAAAATGCCTCAGCCTGAGAACTTAAAAAACTCTGGATTTTTTGTGTTTTACCTGAGAGGAGGTGGATGGAAGCTTACTAGAGTCATGCAGTGAATCAGATCAATGTGTGGGATTTAGGAGAGAGTGGTTCCTGTCCAACTGCTAAGAAGATGGAGTTTTGCTACTGCTTCACAAATCCCCAAGGACTACTTGGAGGGAGGGGATGCTGCGAGAGCACTAAAAGCAAAGCCATTGCCCATAGACTGAAATACACAATTCAAGGATTTGTACTTCTTTAGGAAAAATGTTTGGGAATCCACAAATCATAAAAAACAGAGGGTGAAGCTCTTGCTCTGAACAATTCTGTAACAGGCCTTTAACTTACACTTCTTTTTTAAAGCCCTTACTCGTAAGCTATCATTCTATTTTTACTTACCGACACTTTTTAATTCACCCTTTCTTGCCAGTGACTTATCTGGGAGATAAAGCAGCTTTGAAATCCCTAGACTCCCTGGAACCATAGTGTATATCTGTATGTGCACTTTGCCATTCCAGAGCAGATAAACTGAGTGCCGTGCAACTTATGCCTGCTCTGGAAATCATTTGAGCACTAGTAGCTGTGTGGGAATAAATCTAGGAGAGCATAAGGTTTAGACAAAAATGTCTGCATGTACTTTTTTTTTTTTCCCCCTTCCCATTTGCATCTTCCTGTATTCCATGGCAGGGAGGTGGTTGCATCTAAGTATATATAAGCTGGTGAAAAATGACAGATTTTTTTTTAATCCATACTTTGGCTGTTTTCTACCTAACTGAGTGGACAAGTGGGTATATTGTTGGTAAGTAAAAGGGAGTTGACAATTTTTGCTCTAGGGTGGACAAGGAGGAGAAATAAAGTCTGTGTTGCTGTACTACAAACAGCTCTGTTTGGTATTTTACTATGCTATGGATATACTTTCAAACATACAAAAGGCATTGATAACTTTCCACTGAAAATTTTCCCTGGAAAAACATAATGTTTCCAAAGAGAAACACCCTGAGGAAAGCCAGGATGTGCCAAAATCCAACCTCTGCTCTTTCTACCTGTCTGCCTTCACGTACAGCACAGTGCTGCATCCGGTAATTCAGGTGAAACACGGAACAGCAAATGAGAGTGAGCCACCTTTAACAAACTGAGGTTTGCATTCACCTGCCATAATGCTTCATTTTCCAAGACCCTTGTTCTCTGAGTTGGAGAGACCCTTTTAGCAGGATGGCCAGAGGTGTTGGAGAGAGGAGAGCAGCCTGAAGGGACTCCTGCTGGCTGCAACCTCAGAGACCAAGGTCAGCACAGAGCCCAGTGCCCTGCCTGTTGACTGATGGCCAAGTAAGAGTGGCAGCAGGATATTAAGACCTGTCTAGCGGTGGTTCACTGTGTCAGTCATACCTTCTGATATCTGATGTGGCCTACAGGAGGCCATGCCTCACTTCCCCATACCTTATGCAGCCAAGAGAGGTACTAAAGCTGGGTGTTCCTGGTAGGAAAAGAGATGATATGGCTCAGACTTGTTGATCTGAAATAGCCTGAATGTGACCAGTTTCTAAGCTAGATAAGCCATCAAATTGACAGAGTTCTGGGGGAGGACTGAGAATATTCTTCCCACCATGACAGGGATGGGTTTTCTGGAGGTGGCTGCTTCTGTTCCCGTACAAATGATTACTTTAATACAATAAAAAATGAACAATATAAATTTGGGCACCTAAGGCCTTAAATAGCCACATATTTAATTTTCATTTAAGTCTGCATCCATCAATAAAATATTTGATACTGTTCACTAGACAACTTGAGTTCTGCACAAGATGTTCAGTTTGGCCCTGGTTCATCAAAACACTTAAGTGCTTTGCTGAATCAGGGACTTGCTTCTCATTAGAGCAGGCACTTTTTATTCAAAGGAGAAAAGAGCATGGTGCAACCTTACCTCACTGTGTGGGCTCTCTTGGCAAGTGCTGTGCACAGTAATAGGTTATGGATTAGGACCCTGTTCCCAAGGCCCAGACTCTCACTCTGGGTTTTCCAGCAGACACATTTTTCAGCTGGTTATCAAACTGTCGTGGTAGTTCTTGAGCTCTGGGAAGGCACTGGTGGTTGAATAATTGATCTGTTGTGGGTTTGGGTTTTTTTCCCCTGATCCAGCAAAATTCTTCTATACAGCCTCAGTATAAGAGAGAACAGGTTGAAAGTATTTGGCTTTGAAATGGAGACAATAATTGTGCAGATTCACTTTGGGATAATCCAGCCCCAGTGAAGATTTTTTGCAAAAAGCTACAAAGCCAGGTATTGTGATAAGGCAAACACTGCAGAACAGACATTTTATTAGTGCCTCTATGTAATTGTTTAGAAAGGATTATGTGGTAAGGAGGAAACCAAAATGAAAAAAGGCATATCCCCCAGCTACATGTCTTAGTAAGAAAAATAGAGGGTAATCTCATCCATCAGTCAGGAGTCTGAGACTGTGCCTGGATGTCCCAAAGCATCCAACAGCCCGAGGAGGGCAAAAGCTTTGCCTCACCACCATAGTTGCCTGTCCTTTCTTTTTGCTGCCCTGGCACTTCCCATCTCTCCCAGCAGCTACATGTGCTCAAGTGCTATGGACAAACACTGAGAAACAGGTCAGAGAACCAGTCCCACTTGAAACAAACATGCAGAAAGCATAACAATTTTTTTTTTCTTTTTGCTTGTAGGCTTAATTTGGAGATCTGCTCTCACCCCAGATCCACAAAAACAGCAGTGCCAGCACAAGGCAGCATTGCCATAAACCAGTATTGCCACCACAGGAGACAGGAGCCCCCAGATTTGCTGGTAATCAAGTATAGTTCCTCTATAGCTTATAATGGCCAAGTGCTTCACTGCTGTTAGGAAAAGCATCCTGCCCACCTGGTATTAGTAAGGAAGTGCTCTTTTCTTTTTTGAGGCAAAGAGGTGGGGCCTCAAGTAGGATGCCCCTGGGGTCCTGCAGAAGTGACAAAGCTGAGAAAGGGGCTGTGAAACATTCAAGTCTCACCCCACTCTGGATTTGAGATAGTCGAGTATGGTCCTAATCCCTGATGCTCAGAAGTACTCCTGATTTCTGAGGCTTACATGCAGGTAAATTGTTTGTCATCTTAGCTGAGATGCACAAAAAGTCTAGGAAGGAGCAAAGACATCACCTATACCAGCCAAAGCCAGGCAAGTGTGTGGCCAGAAGGTGCAGGCTCACAGTAGTTTTCCTAAACTGTGTTTGCAGAGAGAATTTTGTACCCTGGGAAACATGAAGCACATATGCATGATTGATGTTTATATACAAGGCTATTTCAGGACAATGTAACTGCCGGGAAAAAGGCTGATTAAAAAAAAAGGTTTTGAAACAGACAAGATAGCTCCATAAAATCTTCCACTGCCTGAGATGGAAAGCCAGCAAAAATAAGCTTCACCAACAAACACAATTCATTCCAGCTCTTGCGGTGGGAAAATAAAACAAGAGAACTGCCAGAACCCACTGCCAGTGGGTTGCAGTCCACGGCATGAGTGCATTGGTATCATTATAGTCTTGAGATGAGCAGTTACCCTTATTAAGAAGTGCATATTCAGCAGCAGATTTTTTTTGTGAAGATGGGCTATAGCCCAGGGATGTGTTATATTCCCAGTGCTTACTGCTCAGAGCAACTCATATAGGCATGAGCAAGCAAAGTACTGACCAGCTACAGATTTTTGCTTGAAGTCTTCCTTACCTGCAACAAAATATTAGTTCAGTAATAGGTCCTGTTTGCAGAAAATCTTTCTCTTCAAGGTTTTTAAAAACTACCTGTTTGCACTGATCACTGTTCTGGGACAAAAGAACAGAACTGCTTATCAACAGTCTGTAATATTACCCCATGGAAAAAGTAAGAAAATTAATTAGAAGAATAGAATTGCAGAATGAGAGAGAGAACTCAGATGACAGGTATGCTGACAAGATTGCTGGCTTTTACAAAAGTGTAATTTAAAAAATTTTGTGCCTACATGTTTAGAACACAAATGAGGCAGTAAAGAGCAGCCTTGACTTGTGGTAATTGAGATCTTAAGAAGAGTTCCTCTGGTAGAGAGCAAATACTTAGAAATCCTTTCTGTCCTTTGTTTTAAGAGTTCCACCAAACTCCCTCTCCTTTCCATCACTGGTGTTATATGGAATTTCTGGTGTCCACAAGGACAAAGACTAGCCCAGAGATTTTTTTTTCCCAGCAGTTTTACAGAATGCATATATATTTGCTTTGTTTTTTAAATAAGCCAGGATGGTTGCTTACTGCAGTGGGAAGGACAAGATGTAGTTCTACAGTTTCAGAAAGAACCTACATAAATCTGCAGTTTCCCCTTCACTGTGGATGAAGTTCACTAGTTCCCTGAAAATTAGAGCAAAGTCCTAGCAAGTGTTGCTGCTCTGTATTGCTGCTTACTCTGCGTAAAGACCAGAGGACATGGAGGCCCTTGTACTTTAATCAGCTTTAGCATGTGTTGTAAAGAAAGGGCTTGAATGGGCAGTGGGCACTGGTGTATGACATACAGGGGCATGTCTGGACATTGCCAGCCTACCACCCTGTCATGGCCATGCACTGAACATAGCCTTGGTCTGTCTGCAGAGCAGAGCAGCAGGGAGCTCATCACCCTCCCAGAAGTTAGTGGAGAGCAATGGTAGCTCAGACTAAAATCAGGAAAGAACCTGTATTATCTCGTCTTGGACTGCATGTCACATAGTCTTTGTTGGCAGGGCAGAGCTAGCTGCCAAGGGCAAACTCTGGGTAGAATGCTGCTCCATTTCTTCTCCCACCCTCTCTGACCTTGGGGTTTTATAGGCCAAGGGGATTTAGAGCCCTGTGCTGAGGTATCCAGAAGGCCACTTCCAAGTTAGCTATCCAAATGTGCTTGTGAGCCTTTCAGGCTGCCCTAGGCACTCCCCTGTACCAGCAAGGCACCTCAGTGGTCCCTCCATGCAGCTGAGGGGAAGAGGGTGGCAGGTCCTTTCTTCCTGAAGCCACCCACTGCACCTGGCAGACAGACTACCTTGTAGCTCTCGCTCTTCTGGCTGCCCTAGATAAAAAGAATTGCACATCGACCAGAAGCAGTAATAGCTCTGTCTGAGGGATTACACCTAGATTAAGAAAAAGTGGTCCTGTGTTTAAGCAAATTAGCAAAAGTATAAGATGACAGCTGATAGGGGCACGTACCAGGCACATAGGAACAAGTTATTGCTGGGGAAGATAATATGTGGATTATAATAGATCAGTTCCCATGGCTGCTCAAGGTCAGGGACAGGATGCTGTCCATTTACCATGAGTAGGAAGAGGTGCACGTGGTACACCCTTCTGAGAGCTCACTTGTACTCTCACAGCTGCTTTGATGCACTGCATTAGCCTCTTATGGACTTACCCAGCTGGCAAACTGACTCTCCAGTTGTTGGCCCATCCTAGGAGCCTCATAGTGTCATTATCTACATTGTACCTAAGGGAGAAAAAAACACAGCACAAAGGGACCAGGGTGGGATTTGTGCTGTTCCCATGCTCACTAGAGAGCACCTCTTCAAAGAGAACTCATTCTGCTGACATCTGCCACTGACCTTAGAATGAGGTGTCAGAAGACCCCATGTTTCTCCACTAACTTGGCCCTGTTCGAAGACCTAAACTTTTCAATAAACTAAAGTTAAGGGCAGTGAATTGCACAAAAACTTGTTTTGCCTCAACTCCTTGGAAAGTTGATGGTAAAGATCTGCCCATATTCTCTTTGGGATCACACAGTTCCAGGCAAACCTCATAGCCCAGCCTCTGTTAAGATGGATATCAGTTCTTCATCAGAATGTTAATGGTTCTTTTCAGTGTCCTTCTGGCACTGGCTACTTTTGGCCAAGTGCAGATTTACTTTCATGCTACATATACATGTACACATACATGGATGAGGACCATAAGGCTGGGTTAACAGCACCTGAAATTGTGGTAAATCTGCTGACTTGTATCTTGGGTTTTCCCCAGATGAAGAACGAGATGTCTAGCGCTGTGCTTTGCTCTTGTTGTCCTCTTTGTTCTTTCCCACAGGCTGCTGAAAAAGCAGCATTCCCTGGGGCCATAGAGTTAACATCTAGCACTCCAAGAGGCAATTACAGTGGAGACAGCAGACCAAGGGAGCAGCTCTGAGGAATACCATGTCCCGGGAGAATGTGCTTTGCTCCTCCAAAGGCTTGCTCTGCACAATGCACAGGTATCAGCCAAGTACATGCAGTACAGCGGCCCAGTTGCCTATCCCCCAGTGTGGGCTTTTTAATGATTATATGGTGTTTAGATACATTTAGACCTTGGCTTGCCAGCACACAGCTATTGTCTGCATGGGCATGTCCTCAAAAAACGATGCAGAGAGCCCATTATGGTTAGTGATAGACTTGGGCTAAATAATTGAGATCCACCTTTAAACCTCAAGATGTTCTAATCCAATGCTGAAACCCAAGAGATTCCTCAGTTGCAGATAAAAGAGAAAAAAATAAAACCCCACAAACTCATAATTTCCAAAGCTGAATTTTCTCAATTCTAAAGAGCCTGAGGATTTTATTTTGTTTTGAAGCATCAGTGTCAAGTGTCAGAGTTCAGTTCTTATTCCTGTATATATATGAATGTTCAGAAGGACTGCTGGATGTGCTAGCTTGTTTCAAGCTTGGTCTAGTTAAATTGAAAGTGTTTAGTGGGAAGAGACTAATCATCAGTTCAGTGAATACCTGGGAAAATTAATTTTAAGTCATGTCTGTGAAAGTCTTTTTTCGTGCCAGAATAGCAATATTATTAAAGAACATCCTTTTTTTCTTCCACTTTTTTTTTTTTGGCAGAGAAGTTGCAATTTCCATAAGGACAAGAACCTTAGTGCAATGCAGTTGTATCCATTTGTAAATCTTTTTGCCAATAATACAGTCATTTTTGTTTTACTTATTGAAATCAGTTAAACCAAGAGAACTCTCTTATGACAACAAAAGCAGTACACCCACAAGGAAGTTTGCTTAAATAGCTCCTTTGGAATACTTACACCTGGAGATTTTAAGTGATGCAGATATCACTGAAGTAAATACATAGAAATATATATTGCAAAGACGTGATGTGGAAAACTGCCTGAGTCATCTCCAGTCTATCCCAATGGACAGATGAGCAAGTTCCAGTTCCTACATAAACAGAGGAAGCTTCCTCTCTCTTATTTATGCCCTGATGAGTAGGAAGACAACAGTAAAGAACACCGGCAGCCTTGTCTTCAGTCTTTGAAGCTTATTACCCTTACAGTATGCACAGAAACCTCTCCAAGGGCATTGCCTAACTCAGACAGCCTCCCCGAGGTATGTTCTGAAGAGCTAATGGACGTCACACCCATGCAATCCTCTTTTCCTGCATCTCCAGGCAAGGGCACGAACCGCCCATAAAAGTATGCAAATAATTCCCTAAGTATTGTACCAACCTGTTAAAGAAAGCATTTCCTTGCCCCGAGGAAGTCACTAGCAACTGAGAGGTGGAAAACACTGGGGAAGAACTAGAGGGGGTCAGCTCTTCCCTAGCTGAAATAACAGGGCTGAAAGAAGCTGGGTGATGGAGAAACCAAAACCACCATGCTGGCCAGCAGGACCAGGGAATGGGCCAGAGGGCTCCCCTCCTGGCTCAGTGCACCCCGAGCTGATCAACTGTGGTGATCCCTGTGGGCTCAGGGTGCAGGTGACCAACTGATGACTGGCAGGAAGGGGGCTCAAGCACTGCACCTGCACAGGAGCTGCAACGCAGCTTGAGCTCATCTGGCTCTCTTGGCCATTGTGGAAGGAACCTAGAAAAATGTATGATTTCTAGGGGCTGACTTAGTGCCCAGGGCCCTGGCAGAAGGACATTATTTCCACTGACTGACCAAAGGAGCTGTGATGGGTATGGAGGAGACTGTTTGCAAATGGTTGAAGCTTTACAGGCTGGAGCTATTGCAGAAAGGGCCTATTGAATTTCACAGATTTTTTTAAATCTTGCTTAGCAGCTTGAAGAAATATCCTTCTTCCTCTTCCTTAGTTCTTGGAGCAGCATTTCTCAGGTAGTCTTCCAAACTCAAAACATAGGCTTCCTGATGTAAGCTGAGCAAGAAGCTGGCATTACAAAACTAATGGTACCACCATTCTCCCAGAGAACCACAGTGGAGGAAACAGAAGTTTTTGCAAACCTAATCACCTAGCCCTGCAGGAAGTCATGAGATCAGCTCCTCTTAAGCCAAAGCACCGAATGCTTAAACAACAGAGATGTTGATTGGTAGGGGAAAAGCCTTTTAAATCTATATTGACCAATACAGTTCAAAAGGGAGGTTTATTGTTGCAAGTGTATATACTATAAATAAGAGGGTTATTTGATGTTCTGAGAGTTGCGTAACAGATTGTTTTAAGTGATCTTTCAAGAAATGGTTTTAGCATGAGTGAGGTGGGTGGTTCTCTGAGGTGTTGGATTTCATCAGTATTCTGAGGGCTTTTGGGAGAGCTTCCACCTTAAGAAAGATGGATCTGTCATACCGGGGGTTTTGCCTCTCCCAGGAGAGGGAGAACAGAGAGGGTGATAAAAGAGCATAATCTCCTGAGAAGTAGGAGGGGGGGGAAAAAGGAAAAAAAATTTGTTTGGGTAAAAGAGGAGGGGAGATTTATTTATTGCTCTTCCAATGAGGGAGTCTGCTCTCTGAGTTTTGGAAATAATTTTTGTCAATATTGCCAACACAGGCAGCAGTGGGGGGGTCAGCACTTCCAGAGTCCTTGACAATAAAACACAGGTGCCTTCATGATCCATGGACACGGATCTAGCAATACTGAAATCAGCTTACATTATGCCAGGGAAAAAAAAAAAATCAAAGCACAAGGACGGGTGTGTGATCAGATATGAGGACTCCAGGCAGGGTGCCATGAGGCAGGTGTGGCAAGTTGGAGCACAGTGGAAAGATACCAGCTTCCTTTCTTCACCTGAAGGTCTTCAGGCCTGGAGAAGGACCTGGGCATAACTGGTACTCTTTCTTGTGCTGTTAACTTTTTAAATTTCCACTGTCCTGTTGTGCCATGTGAGCCTCGTTTCCTCTGCTCAGGAACAGTGAGTAGATTGCAAAATGTCTCTTGCAGATGCAATGCCATTATCAAATGTAATGGTCAGGGAAGGCTGGGGTGGAAAAATACATGCAAGTGGATGAAGGTTACATCTCTGGTTCCTTCTGGCAAGTAGTGCCTCTGTTTCTGTTGATGCAGGATTAGTTTTTGTTTGTTTGATGTGGTTGGAGCAGGAAAGCCAAGCTCCTTTCTGTCAGCCCAGCTAAGTTAATGAGTATGAACTGGGTTATTGCCACCATGAAAGGGAATGCCTTGAAGGAAGATGGTAGTGTAATAAAAAAAGGTAATCCAAGTAGGTAATCTTGTGCCTAGCTGAGATGTTACTCACTCTTACTAGACCTTTACATCAGTCGTATTGCAAGACTAGATTTCTACTCGTAAGAAAAGATTTCTCGTAAGAAAAGATTTCTACTCGGGGAAAAGTTTGATCCAAAGGGTAGGGTTTAGAACCTTGAAGGGAGATCAGGCTGTAAGATTCACTGCATAGCCATCTTAAGTCTAAAACACCCTGTACTAATTGGTAAGGATTCATCACGGAGCCTAGGAAAATCCAGCTACATCCTAATAGAAAAGTGTAGTTCCTCGTTGTACCAGGCACTTACATACAAGGTGCCCTCTACATTTCCTCCTACAGTTCTCACATGGTTTGGCTGGGAGAACTCTGGCTCTTTTCACCAAGGCCCACCCAGCTGAATGAAGGGGTTGCTGACTGAACACATTCCCCAAAAGCCTTCTTCCAAGGAAAAAGGTCACGGGCCATACCCAATCGTCTCACCAATTAGCTCACAGTGATCTAAGATACTGGTTGCTCTGAGACAGGATCAAGGATACCTCACCCTGCCTGAACTGTGGAGACAGACTTTTAAGGACTAATGGGTGATAGCCTAGCAACAGTCTGTGGGTACTTACTGAAGACTAGCAATCCTTAAAAACTTGAAAATATTGTCCCTATGCCCACCATCAGTCATCCTTATTGTAACTCAAGCCAGGCCTTGACTCCGTGAACATGGAGAATAATGCATTACAGGTTTTACAAAAGGACAGGTTTTCTGGTATCTCACAATTTGTTGTGTCTAGAGGAAAACATGCTGGAATCTATCACATCTTCCTTGCAAGCCATGTTTTCTGAACCCTCTCCCCAGCTTGCTGCTTTCTCTTAAAATTTTTGCTAACCTCTCCAAGCCTTTAATGTGATATAATGCAAACTTAGTCTGAATTCTGACCCCAACATAAAATTCTCTGTGACCCTAAGTGAATAATTTCCCTGTCAAGGGAACAGAAATAAAACTGAAACATGGGTCTCATCTGTCTATCACAGAATGGTTTGGGTTGGAAGGGACCTTGGAGATCAATCAGTTCCAACTCTCCTGCCATAGGCAGGCATATCTTCTACTTGGGCTCAGAGCCCCGTCCAGCCTGGCCTTGAACATTTCCAGGGATAGGGCACCCACAACTTTTCTAGACAATCTTTTCCAGTGCCTCACCACTGCAATAGTGAAGAATTTCTTCTCAATATCTAAACTTACTCTCTTTCAGTTTGAAGTCATTCTCCCTTGTCCTAACACTATGTTCCCTTGTGAAAAGTCCCTCTCTATCCTTCATGTAGCCCTCTTTATTACTATAAGGTCTCCCCAGAGCCCTCTCTTCTTGAAGCTGAACAGCCCCCTCTGGACTTGCTCTAACAAGTCCAGGTCCTTCTTATGTTGGTGGCCCCAGGGCTGAAGGCAGTTCCAGGTGGGATCTCACCAGAGTGGAGCAGAGGAGCAGAATCACCTCCCTCGACCTGCTGACCACACCTCTTTAGAAGCAGCCAAGAATGCAGTTGGCTTTCTGGGCTGCAAGCACACATTGCCAGGTCCTGTCAAGCTTTCCATCTGCAAGAATCCCCAAGTCCTTCTCCACAGGAAGGACTGATCTCAATGACAATACCTGTTACCAGGTCATAACTTCATAGAGTCCTTTGTAAAAAAGACAGACTGAACTCAAATCCTGCTTTTAGCCATCTCTAAACTCTGGATAAGCTTATACTTGAAATACATACATGGGCCCATAAGCAGAACCCAATCCATATTAATTCCTGGGCAAAACATTAATAATGCAGGAGAATTAGAAACTTGGGACAGTCGGCTTGATTTACCAAAAAGGTCATGTCCACAGATTGAGTTGCAGGTCTCAGCACTGAGGCTTGCATGACTTTTCTGTGGCAGCAGAGGTGGAAGAGCCTTTGCAGGTGGCGTTCCTTCTCCCTGTCCCACCAGCACGGACAGCAGAAGGCACGGTGTGCATTACTGATCTAGTTTTCAGCACATCTATATGTGGTAACCAGAGAAGCCGTGGCCGAGCCATGAGAAAGGCAAGCTGAAATCGATCCAATAAACATTCAGTGCATCAGCTATCCTGTTGCAAATCCCACTGAGAGGATGTCAGTACCACTGCATCAGAGATTATTGAAAACAGGCCTTTCACATTTTATAAATATAAATACAAAAATAAATGCAAACCTGAGTTTCCGTCTTATACGTGTCCCTGTCTCAGGCACCGAAAACCTGAGAGAGCACACGCAGAAAAGCAACAGCAAGAGTTGAATCTCACAGGTAGCAGCTCAACCTCTTAAGTTTAGCACCCAAGAGGAAGACTGACACATCTGGAATGCTTCCACAGAGGAGGCCACTCCTGTCAAGCAGACAGTCTGGGTCTTTGCTGCGGGGAATCTTTGCCTGGCTTGAATGCATCTATGCATTTATCTCTGAGAACAGGGAGGAGGGCGTTAACAGTTCTTGTAGCTGCCTACTACAGCCTGAAGGCACAGTACATGCCGAGGCAGAGAGGAGGGGGATGGATTGACAAACCCTCAGGCTGCTGTGTAGGTAGAGAAAGGGAGGGTTACAGGGTGTCTGGGATGCTCTGTGGTAGGAAGGAACTGTCAGGGAGCACACAGCAGCATTAGTGCAGCTGCATTTTATACCACTGCAGTAAGGCCACCCCAGGTGCCTAGGCAAAGCTGATAATGTTTGGAGAAAGAAGTACCTGTCAGGCATCCTGCTTGTCTGAGGTCTGTCTGTCCTTCCACCCCTGACTCACCAGACACATATGATACCTTGCAGCCCTGCACCTGCTCCAGGAGCTGGGGCACCTGCTGCTTCACCCAGTGTACAGGTGACTGCATCAGCACCTACTCATGTCCTCAGAGGTCTTCTGGTCAGCCTTCCACATCCCCAGATGCTCAGGGCTTGCCTCTGTCCTTCAGAGCTAGATGTGCCTCAAACATTTTACAGGGCTTGTGAAATCCACATCTCTGCACCCATCTGTGTCTTCCACCAGGGCTATCAGAAGACATGCTCCCAGTGTTGGGGCATATCTCTAATCCCCAGTGCCTCTCAGTTGTGTGCCACTTAATCAGAAAAAGCCACAGTGGTCAGAAGGAATCTGCTGCCAGAGCTGCCCTGGTGCTGGGGCCATCCCACATGTGATATTGTCTGGAGGAGAGGGGAAGGTGGACCCTGAACAGAGATGTGACATGGAGCAATGGAATGGGGAGGTACCCCTCATGCGTGCTATTACTGAGGCCTCACTGATGTGCTGCTCTGTGTAAAATCCATTGCTGACAGATGTGCTCTGAGACCTGTGGTTTTCCAACTGTCACATGAGCTGCATCCTCTCAAACGGTGCATCTTGTCCCCTTTGCAACAGGCCATAGCAATGAGAGGAGAAACAGGTAAGGCTGAGACTACCTCATCTGGGTTACCTGAAAAGCGATACCTAAATGGCAACTCCTGCTGCTGAGATGGGATTTTTCTGATGACTTCTACGCTTTGGGCAACTTCCTGTTGTCCTCTGCTTTACCTGTTCTCTGCCTTTTCAAATGATAAGAGTCAATATCCTTATTCTCCCTAAGTCAGGCAAATATGCAGCTGAGCATGGAGAGGAAGAAAGGACAAGGGATTGTCAGCAGTCTTAGAATAACATGTGAGAAATCATATGTCACTCAGCTCTGCCACTGCGATTTGGACTGGATTAACACTGTAAAAAGATACTTCATATTTGTAAAAGAGAGATAATCTGTCTTCTCAAAACTGTTGGTGGGAGAAACTTTGGTTTTGCTCATTGTGCCCTTTGAGGCTGTTAAAGAGCAGGCTAGCTGGTCTGTCACTCGGCTGGAAGGCACTATGTGACTTGAAATACAACAGCTCATTGCAGGGGGGAGGATCATAAATTCCACAGAGCACCAGATAAACTGGAGGAGGTGAAAAGACAAAGGGGCAGTTGAAGTTTCAAATCCCTTCCCCTCCATCTCCTACCTCCTCCCTCCCACCTTTGCCATGCCAACACAACAATAATGTTGACAGCCCTCTCCATCACTTCTTAGGGCTAAAGCAGCTATGCTGTACCAGGTCCTGCCTCCCATGGACTGTGTCTTTCCTTAATCCCTGTTCCTCCTCCTTGGTCACCAGGTGGACAACTTACGTGGCCTCTCACATGAGAAAACAGAAAAAAGAATGGTGATTGAGAGGGAGGACAAGCTTGGAGGAAGGCAGGGGGAATGAAGGGTTGCAGCAAGGAGTGGAATGAAAAATCTGGGGCTGGACAGAAGGATAAAATGGAATTTCTGAGGTAAAAGAGGGAGAAAGGAAGCACACAGACATGCTTGCAAAAGACAGGCAACAGGTGGAAGTATGGAAGAGGGCTTGCCAATAGGAGCTGGTGTTGCATATGTTTCCTGGCAAGCAGAAAAAGGTGAGAGGTCAGTCACAAAGAGCCTCTTTCCCAGAACATGCATCTCCAAGGCAGATGCCTAGGAGGTAGCACTGATGTACACAGTTAGCAACCATCTTCACCTGCCACTGCTGGAGCAGAGTTTTGGGACCAGATCAGAGATTTACAAAGATAACAGCACCTTTATTTGATGCAAGTAGTGCCCATTTTGCCCATCTCCAGCCCCTGCTGTTTGCCTTCTCCTCTGCACAGTGGTGATCAGTCACACAGTAGTCACCCAACTTGTTCTGCTGCTTTGGTTGGACAACACGGAACAGTTACAGGAGAGTTCCCATGAGGATGAAGACAAGGAAAACAAGGCTGTACTTACAAGTGTTATCAGTGTAATCATTTTGTAAGGGGGATGGGAAGGGGAAGGAAGACAGCACTCTGTCAGAGCAGTAACAACCCAAGTATGGGTACAGTTATACTGCAGAGGAGTGCTTTTAATAGGAAAGTTTATTTCACTTTTTAAAGAAAAGCTTATTTCATTTAGAAATTCCTGTAAACAACATCAACTGTTTTGTATGGAGATGTATGTATTTAAGAGCCTGGATTTGCACCTAGGTCACTGTGGCATGGCAAACTCCTGCTCATCAGCTGCATGTTGCCTGGGATGGAACGTCTGAATTTGCAACACATGCAGTGTCATTGCAGATGGACAAACAAGGTACAATTGTTATTTATTAGTAGCTTGTTACCACACCTTGACAGTGTGTCTAAGCAATAAAATGCGTGCTGTGCAACTAAAATGTGGGAGAAGGCTCTATGCAATTTTGGGAATAGCTTGATACCGACAAACCTCTTTGGGGGAAGACAGTCTTCACTGGTTTATTTTTCATTGCACAGAGGAATAACTACAGTAGCTACGCAGAAAAAAACCATGTCCACAACTGCTGGGAGACTTCTCTGCTACAGATTCCCAGGGCAGGTACAGCCATAGAAAGGGGGCAAACCCAAAGAGGCTACAACAGCTAGACTGACTAGATGATTGACTAGCTTGGGTCCTTCCACCTGGGTCCTTATGCTCTTGGACTCACCTCCAAACTCTCCTTCATCCAGAAACATTAACCCCAAGCCCTCACTGACTGCATCCATTTTTCACAAACGATGCACACTCAGGCTTGGAAAAACATGGGTCATTAATGGATCTTACTGTGACAGAAAGGGACCACAGGGTACTCACAGCCCTTAGGCTGAAAAATGCATTCTCCCAAATGAAGGGTAAAAGAATTTGCCTCTTTGTTTTAGGGACTGTTCTCCCCAACCCTAAGCACAAGCTGAATATTCATGAACTTCCTATATGAATTGGTTATCTTCAAAAAGCAAATACAAAGTCCCCATTCTGCATGAGGTGCCCAGGCACCGGACAAAGCCAAGTGTCTGCTCTGGGAGTGAGTTTCCCAGGGACTCTGCATGCTGCTTTAAACCAGTTACTCTTGCCTATTAAAACAGGATCAAAATTGAACAAAGACAAAAACATCCTTCCAGAGCTGTTTGAGGCAGCTGCAGCTAGTTCAGACTTCTACTTCTCTTGACCTAACATGACTCTCAGGCTGCCACGCTGTCTGGATGGGAAGCCAGAAGGGAAGCTAATGTGATTTTTATTGTAAGTGCTGCTCACCAGTGCAGTCAGTCTAATTTATGTTAAGAGTTCAGGTTGCTAAGTAGCTTGCCAGCACAGAGGTTCAGATTCTTGTCCGAGCTGTATTTGTGGTAGGAACAGCTGGGTGTGCATGGAACACAGATCTGTGTAATGGATCATTTACAGGTGTTTGTGGTAGCATGCACCTGGGAAATGGGCATCTCTGAGTGGGACCACTCCTGAGGTTGTTGAGGACATCACAGAATGGTTCATTCATTGTATACATGATTGAGCTGACATGATGGCATTTAAGACCTGGGTATCACTTGGGAGGCAGACCCAGGTGTCCAAGTGAGAAGGCAAGAGTATGAAAAAAACAAAAAGAAGATGAGCAATTGCAGGTGGGCGTGCAAAAGCTCCACAGGAGCATACTGTCTTCATACTGTCTTCTGCTTGGTCTTCAGGGAATGGAGTTATGAATTTAACTTTTTTTGCTGCAGCTTATATGGTGAATCTGCCTGCCAAAGGGAAGCAGTAAATGAATTCCCTGTTTTGCTTTGCTTCACTTCCCTGTGCAGCTTTTCTTTTCTTCTTGAACTGTTTTTATCTTGACCACAAGGGGCATTTTTAGTTTAATTTCACCCCCCCCGTCCTATTGATGTGAGGGGAGTGAGAAAATGGTTCTGTGGTTATCTAGCAATCTGTCATGGTCAACCCACCACTGTCCTTTTGTTCAGGTGGCCTGTGTTCCTCCCAAGATCCTGGTAGCTCCATGAGCCAACTCCACACCCCACAGAAGGAACAGGCACAAATCATGGTGACAGCATGCTCTATGGGGTCCCTGGACACAAATCCCTTCTGCAGCATGAGAGAGACCCTGGCACACATGCACCTGGCATGCCCCAGCCCCTCTCTCATCCCCTCCGAGTGCTATGTGTTTTTCTCCCCACCTTTCTCCCCACACCCTCTCCACCTGCAGCCCCACTATATCACAAGACCTTGGCAGCCTCCTCTTTACCTTGATTAGATTGATTACCTGCAGCCCCAGTGGGAGGAGGATGAAGGGAAGGGACCTCAGTGTCTATTTCTCTCCCTGCACTTTGGATGCTTGTAGGGAAAGGTGGGCACAAATAGTAGCGCTCTGCTCCACATCCCCTCCTGGTTTCCTATTCTTGTGCTTTTAGCCCTCTGACATTCACTCTTTTTCTCCCATGAATTTTTCCCATTTCTTCTGTTTTCCTTTAGGCCCCTCTACCCCGAGACCTATATGGTTTAGTTAGGGTCAGCTGACATCCAAACGAAGGGGTAGGGTTTTCCCCAGCAGTCCTTGGATGGTGGCCACATAATTAAAAGCAGTGGGAGAGCGGCGACAGGAACCCAATCTGGCATTAATGAGCGGGAGGTTGTTGCGTGACCGGCTGAGCAGCGGGAGCCTGGCCAAAGAGCGGCACAGCAAAGCTCCATGTTAGCACAGCATGGATCTCGATTACACCTGGGGACCTCAGCCTCCCACATTTGCCCTTTCATAATCAGCCTTCTTACTTACATAAGCAAATGTAGAAGGCTGGAGTCTACTTGTTACTCGCAGAAAAAAAGAGATGTCTTATATTTCTACTTTAGTTGTATTTGTGTTTTGCCCATCTCTAGAGCTATTGGTGTCCAGATGGAGCTGGTCAGGCTAAGTGATCTGGGACTGAGCAGGGTGGAAAAGGACTACCTCGATTCTCTTTGCTGGGAGCCCATTTTCCCCATCAGGTCATAGAGCTGCTGAGGTGTCCATAGGCAGGGAGGACCAGGCAGGATGTGAAGAGGTGTTAGGCTTTGCTATCTGAGCCCTGCTTGAATTTGTGGGATGCAGTTGCTTTGGGACCTACTGCCCTTCAGATCCCCAAACCCTTGTCCTTTCTTTATGCAGACTGATTTCAGGCTGCTAGCTGCAAAACTCTCTTGACTGGCCATTCTCTCACAAAGTCCGTATTAAGAAACTCCCTCTCAAGGTAGCTCATTGCTATGTTGTACAGTAAAACATGCGGGGTTTAACAGTAACTACCAGCTGTAATTTATTTCAACTCCACATACAACACAGCAGGGGCTTGCTGACACAGCTCAGTAAGTAAAAGATCCCGCTTTTGCATAGCCTAACTGATAGCAGATGTAGTGAAGGCCTGGTCCTAAAGTCCCTGATGTGAACATGATCGAATGTAATTATATAGTTTAGCTCTTACTATACCCCTGCACACAACAATGGTTCTGAACTGGAAGCTTGGAGACAGTCCATAACCTTTGTGCAGTCTTGGGAATTAATTGCAGTCTGAGGAAGCTGATGTCTACGCAGGCCAGAGACATCAAAACAGGGTATTGCCCACAACATGTTCTTTGCACAGTATTGTTAACTAAGGAATGACATATATTATGTGGTCATATCTATCATCTGTTTAGCTACACCAGTATAACCATACAGTAAAATTTCCCAAGTGGGCAAGCCTCATCATGGTTTTCAGACAACCATATAATACAACGTTTTCACACTGCTCAGAGCAGCTAAGCAAGCACCAGATCTGGCTTTCAATGTAAGAAACTCTCTGAACAAAAGCAGCACATTGAAGGGTAGGTTACCATCCAAGAGTTTTTCAGACTTTTCTGGAACAAGGAAATGCATGAACACTTTCTGCCCTTATAGAATATGAATTTAAAATAGATTTTGACAGGGACTACAAAAATCATCATTTGGAGCTGAGAGTCCAACAAGACAGGCCGTGTTTGGTCTGTATGCATCAGGAGAGTGTACTGGCATCTGCCTTTCCACAGGAGAGATGTGACTTCTAAGATGTGACATTTTCCACCCCATGTGGAAAGCAGCCTGTCATGGGAGTTTATACAGAGCCTGTCTCTGCACAGATCTGCACTGGAAAACTCTTGTCTCAGAGCAGGGACTCTCAGCTGTGCCCTCAATGGAAGGAATATAAGATGATTTATGGTTTTAAGAATGTTTCCTTTGCATGCAACCTGAGTGGGGACCTCTGAGGTCAACCACAACTCCAAGGCCAGTGAAAGAGCTGCTCTGGGGATGGAGGCAAAACTGTTCAGTGCTGAGCACAGAGAGGTAAAGCTGTCAGAGGCACTGCTGTGCTGGTTGGTGAGGACACAGGTGTGGTCCCCACCTGTGCCAATGACTAACTGAAAACTGTGATTGGGAGGGGGCACCCAGCCACCAACATGAAGTGCACCTTAGTCTGCAGCACACACTTATTGTGGTTGTGAGAAGCGCTTACCAGCTCTTGAGAGCTTGCAAGAGCACATACTGGGGTGAATAACAAAGTTCTGTGCAATGACAACTGTATCCCAGCAAAATCCCCAGCATGGGAGCTTCACACTGGCTTTATAGAGGCTTCTAGAAGCAAAACCTCTCCAGCACTTAAGAGCTTCAGCCTGGCTAAGGAAAGCTGTTGAAATGCTACCTGCAAACATGATTTTGTCTTGCTGCATACAGTGAGACAATATTGCACTCCATTGCAATATTGATGGGGTGACCCGGTTCTTAAGTGTAGGAGGGTTAGACAATAACACTAAAGATAGAAAGTGTGTCCATGCAATAGGTTCGATATAGAGCAATGTCCAGTCATAAACAAAATTTGGCCTCACCTACATAGAAGGAATCAGCCTAAATTTACCATATCACAGCCTTGCAGAAATCATGGACCAAATCCTGACATTTTATTAGCTTCAAGAGTGGTGCTGACTCAGAAAATAGTTAAATGCAGTTCTAGCTGTCTGTGGATTAAAAGGATCGATATTCTGGTAACACGAGGTGAATACTGTGCCTGGTTGCTTCAGTGCTCTGATATTTGCAAGAGGGGTGGGCCAAGAAGGTGGAGGCAAGAACAAGCCATGAGCTGTATCTGTAAGGCCACAACAGATGGGTCTGGAGGCAAAACATCCAGATGAAAACTGTCCACGGGTGAAGCAAAGACCTGCCTGCAAAAACCTCTGTCTGAACTTGCCCATGCAGAATAGATGTTTAGGTCCTTCCTGGAAGCTCAGTGGTGTAAGAGCTAAGAGTCAGAGCAAAATAGGTCCTAGGGTTCATATCAGCAAAAGGTGCATACCAGGTAACAGAGTCCAAATTCAGCAGGTCCTTTATCCAGTGACTCATGAGGTCAAGGGCATTTTTGCAGAATCCTAACTTGAAGCCTTTGGATAGTTTGCAAAAAGGCAACTTGGTGCTGATGCACATGAATTGCTCTCAGCTGAGATCTGTGAGTACAGGTCATGGACAGCATTTGACCTATTCTAGTTTTATCCACTCCCTCTGTATCATCACAGACAATGAAAGAATTGCAAAAAGAGTTGCCTCCCCCAGCCTGACTGTGATAGGAGGCCCAGAAAGTATGGGTTGTGTTTTCCTCCAATCTAGAAGAGACTGTGAGGAGCCACAGTAACAGGCTTCAGGCAGGTGAAAGGCAAGGGGAAAAAAAGAGAACCCATTCTCTTTTCCAGCTGGAGAAAAATCAAACTCACGTGCCTAAAACACAGTACGACCCACATCAAAACCATCAACATTCTCTAAATAATAAGGTGAGTGAATCACTTCCTGAGTAGGCTGAAGGCTTGCAGCGCTGTTTAAATACATGTCATCTGTCAGGCATGTGCTAGGTTTAGTTAATCCTGCCTTGGAGAGAAGGATAAGTTAGCTGATTGCAAGGTCCTATTCTGAGTTTAGTGATTTCCCCAATCTTCATAGTATCAAGGGACCAAATTCAGCTATTAAAAGCTTTGTAAGATCCCTACTGGTTTGTGTTTCTTCCACTAAAGAAAAAACAAAACAAAACAACAGAAAAACCCAACAGACTTACCCATGGTTTATTTAGGAAGGAAATAGATATTCAGGGAAGGAAAACATCCTCTATTTATTCCGTAGCCAATGCCTAAGGGAGGACTGTGAGAGAAATCGGGTCCTGCAGTGCTTTCTAAAAGCGGGCAAAACTTCTCCTACAGGAACAAGAAGATACACCACAACCAGCACAGCAATCTCTCCGGTAAGTGCCTCCAATTTCTTGAACTGGTGGCTTTCAACTTCTCTGATTATGGATCTTAACATGATTTTCTCCCTCTGAAGACACAGGCTTCATACAGTGAATTAAAACTGGCCAGCAAAAGGCTTGCTGTCCTTAATTACCTTTCAGAACATGGGGTCTGCAGACCACAGGTCAAGGAGCACTTTGCTGAAGAGAGTTCAGATTTAGTCTCTTCAAAATAAAGTGCAAGGAATCAGGCATCTGACCGTGATATTGTCTGATGTGCTGCCTTGGATTATGCTCACAAGGGTGCATTTTGTATTTGGAAGCTCTTTGGGACAGACCAAAAAACAAGCAGTTCGGTGTCAAGGGGACAGGCAGAGGGAGAAAAACCCATTTTTTTGATTAACAACGACAGACTGGTCTATAACCCCCCAGGGGCTCATCAACAACCTCATCATAGCTGCCATGCCGATTCTCATGCACTCAGAGGAGTAGCTGGCTGTTCTCTCAGATGCTGGACGTGGTGTCTTCCTATGCTATTTGCAACCCTCACACAGTTCTTTGACGCATGTGTCTCAGGACAGTGACACTCCGCAGCTTTGGAGTCAGGGTAGGAGCCTAGCGGAGGTTATACTGAATTCCTCACTGCTGCATCTCCTGGGGGCTGCCAGGAGTTCCTGTTTCTGCTCATGCCCTGGATGGCTGGAGCAGCCCTAGCTGTAGTCACGAAGTGTTGTCAGCAGAGACCAAAATGGGTTGTGCTTGGCAAGCACAGTGGAAAGGAAAAAGAGGGTGACTTGGGAGCATTGCTTTTCTCACTTCATTTTTCCATTGCATCTGCTGCTTTTTTTTAATTTTTTTTCCCTATCAAGCCCAAAAAAAGAAACAGAACAGAACCAAAATATGAATTGGTTCTCTCACCGTAAGTAGTACAGGAGAGGAGCACTGTTGGAGAGATGATTGATGAAGGTATGAGTTATAGTCTTTATCCTCCCATTCACATCCCTTTCTGTCTTTCACCCCTTCCTGTTTCTCTTTCTCCCCAGCACCCCACCACTGATGCAACTCAGAATGCTGAGCTGATGTTTGCACTGGTGCTTTGAGAGGGTACCAAATAATTGTATCACTCACAGGCTGGCCCTGAAGAGACATTTTTGGAAGTACCTCATCTCTGTTATCAACAGATACAATGGCTCAAATATGATAGCAGCTGAAGAGGAATGTTACTGTTGTCTGAGCTGCTGGGGCAGCTTCTAGCTGTTCAGAAGAGCCAAGTGTCTTGGTGAAGAATCCCCAGGCCCATTGTTCAAAGTTCAAACTGTATAGAAGGCGCCCATCTCCTGCAGTATCACCTCTAAACTGCCTCTGGCAGAAGCTGAATGTCATTGGTGTCTGCCTCCCCTAGAGAAACCCAGCCCTTGCCAACAGGTCTGACATAGCCCCTCTTCCAGCTGGCTCAGCTAACCAATCAAGCACTGAGTGATCCAAAGAGGTCCTGTCCTGCAAAGAAACACACATGAGAAAAAGTTGCTCTCACAATAT
Organism: Neodrepanis coruscans; assembly: GCA_013400695.1. Lineage (NCBI taxonomy): Eukaryota > Metazoa > Chordata > Aves > Passeriformes > Philepittidae > Neodrepanis > Neodrepanis coruscans. Next base: position 1,083 of record VYZS01018549.1, on the reverse strand, counting down.
CTGAACTGTGCCTAGCTCCCTGAAGGCTATGCTCAGGGACACCATGTGTCCATCAGGCAACCTGCTTCACCCTTCCCTCTTGGCAAGTCTCCCACACCACCTGCCTCCATCCATCCCTGTGCAGCAGGAGAGCCAGAGGACAGAGGTTAACCGTGCACCACACCACCTACAACTTCAACTGCCTCTTTCCATGACAGTGTCACGGTCAGCAGAGAAAGGGCATGATGCCATGGAAAATCCCTGGAGAAGGTCTATGTAGAGAAGATACCCTTTTGAGCCAGAATCTCACCCATGGGACCCATGATGAATAATCTGCCCTAAAACTGGATACAGGGAAAAAGTATTTATTTTTATGCATTTGACTGTCAATGGGCACAAGGCAGACCCCTGAACTTGGCTCCCCCTTCACTGGCAGAGCTGCAGGGGCTGAGAGTATCACAGATCCCACAAGCCTCAGAGCAATCACATTCTTGCTTGCAAGAAAAGCCTTGAAGCTGGAGGACCCTTTACTCAGACTTGGAAACAGAAAAGCCAACATTTTTTCACTCTATAGCATGACTCTAAGAACCACAGCCACCACAAACTGCCTTGAAACCAGATTGCAGCCAAAAGCAGGCTCCAGGAGTTAGGACACTGTTCCTAATGCCAGGGAGGAGGCTGTGTGTACACCCTGCATGTAACCTCAGGGAAGTCAATTTCTCGGTTTCCCACAGCTCAAACCTGGTAAAAGTAACCTTTCCTGATCTTTAACTCTCCAAGAGCATGAATTCCTCTGTAAGCCCAGCACATACCATTCTTCACATTTAGCCAGCCAAGCAGACCATCTGGAGCTGCAGCCTGGGCCCCTTAAATGCTGCTCCTTTATTTCAAATGGCTCTTGTAATTCTCCTGTAACCTGAGCATCCAAAATTGTTGCTGGCACTGGAAAGCAGTTATGCAATATCCAGGAGGTAAAACTCTTTTGTCAGGGGGATCTGAAAGGAGATACAGGTGAGAGGCTCCAATCGCTGGCGTGAACACCACGTCCAGTGAGAAGTCTGGGAGAGAGGAGATGAACGAGTCATGGAATCATAGAATGGCTTG